>MU551652.1:1290545-1326838 GCA_024362625.1 Silurus asotus
CCCCCCCAATCAACATGACACCCCCTATTACAGTTCATTTGTAGTTCACAAGGTGTTTATGGCGTATGTATATGCGATTTATGCACTGATCGCATGAACCACTAGAGGGCGACAAAGGGACGCTTTTTGTGCAGCACTGCTGAATTTTTCCTATCCTACTTCTCTGTCCGTCTCTCATTGAGAAAGTTTATATAGACGAAAAAAAAAGGAGAAATCGAGCAGAAACTGGCTCCAGAAGTGAACTCCAGCAGCTTCGGCATTTGTAGAGCACAGACGGACGTTAATTTCTCTCTTCAATACCCGTTTATTAAAAACTCTTTAAATGGTGGTGCTGCTTTACTCTGTGTGCTCTGTGGAGCAGAACTCCAGAAATTAGACGTTATTCTGATCCACTCAGTCCGTTTTGTTCTGCAAACATCAATGACTGCTTTGATTAGTGATTACTGGGAGGTGACCATGGTACAAGGTGATAATCCACAGTAAGGTGCAGGATCATAGCAGTGTCTGAAGGATGCATTCAAAGCCCCTCACCGTTCACCTCTTTTTTCTTCTCCGCAGGTTCATGAATACCTCAGGAGTAAGCTGTGCTCGCTCTATGAAAACGACTGCATCTTCGACAAGTTCGAGTGCTGCTGGAGCGGGAACGACAGGTGAGGAGGAGGAGATTTCACCACGTGTCTAAAAACGGCGGAGTCTGCAGAAAGCAGGAGATGGTGCACTCGTTCCTCTAGGTTTATAGTAAAAGAGCGGTGTACACATTGGTTTTGGTACAGAGGCTTTAGGTTCGGTGCACACGTGTATTAAATACGATCCTTTTTACTCCTGGAACATAGTTAATATCCGAGTTCAGTCAGGAACCTGTTAAGTGGCGGACTGCAGGTTTGTTTAGTCTCCGCCTCCCACTTCCTGCCAAATAAAATTCGATTTTGTTAATATATTTTTTATAGGTTTTAGAGGAAAATTGTTTTACAAATGTAAAACGTTCACAAACAACAAGCAATTTTGCATTTCTGCCCCCAAAACTGCGCTGAAATGTAACCGGGAATTAAAAACCGAGGAAATTCACCTAAAAGTGGATTTTGTGTACCGTTAAACGTGTCGCATAAACTCTCGTGTTTTCGAGGGGAAATGAGCTGAAAGTAGAGCCGGCTGTAGGGTTTTCTTTTGGTCCGGCGTTGAGGGTGGGGTCTCTAATCAACACGAGCTCTTCTTATCACCAGCTGCAGGTTGGGAGGCGTCTGTAGTTTACTGTGGACCCACTTTAGACCAGTTCCAGGAGAATGATCAGTGACTGTGTGGTGTGAGGAGCAGCACTTTATACTGCTTACATTATATCATTCTCTCATACTGCTTACATTATATCATTCTCTCTCTCTCTCACACACACACACACACACACACACACACACACACACACACACACACACAGCTGGTGCTCAGTGAATACGTAGACACAGCTGTTAATGTTTACACACAAACACACACACAGCTGGCAGGATTAACACACACACACAAACAGTGATGACTACACACTCATCTGGTAATGATTTACACACAGGCATGAACAGAGAGACAGAGAAAGGAAACAGGGATAGGGAGAGAGGTAGGTAGATACACAGAGAGAGAGACCGACAGATGAAGCAAGTGGCAGACAGAGAGAGGGAGAGAAAGAGGGAGAGAGGCAGGCAGATAGAGAGAGAGACAGGCAGGCAGACGGAGAGAGAGAGAGGCAGACAGGCAGAGAGAGAGGCAGACAGGCAGATGGAGAGAGAGAGGCAGGCAGGCAGACGGGGAGAAAGAGAGAGAGGCAGATAGAAAGAGGGACAGGCAGGCAGACGGAGAGAGGGGCAGACGGAGAGAGAGAGAGAGGCAGACAGGCAGATAGAAAGAGAGAGACAGGCAGGCAGGCAGACGGAGAGAGAGAGACAGGCAGACGGAGAGAGAGGCAGACAGGCAGACGGAGAGAGAGGCAGACGGGCAGATGGAGAGAGAGAGAGACAGGCAGGCAGACCAGGGGAGAGAGAGAGAGACAGATAGGCTTAATTTGTTTTAGGTCTGCAACTAACAAATATTTTGATAATCTTTGGATGATTATTTCTTTTGTTGTTGTTGTTTTTTCTATTTATCAGAATTTAAAAAATCTTTATTTTATTAGATGTTTTACTTATTATAACTGTATAAACCCCTAATTCAGGCTGTTTGTCTAAAAGTGCACTTACAAACCGCAAAAGCCACATATTGAGTTTATCTTTAGACATTTTAAATGCTTAATACCTCCAGGCTTAAAAATATAAAATACTTTAATATTATACAGCATTTATAATAGACCCCTTGTTCACATAAGCATCTTGAATATATATAATACATAAAATTTTGTTTAATAATTAAATAATAAATGCATAAATCCAATATGTAAACATTAAAAACAATCATTTGAACATCGCAGTAAATCACGTGAAAAAATAAACACTGTAGTAGACGAATGCTATAAAAAGAGACTGAAACGGAGAAACGCAGCACATTAACAGACCTGATTTTGTTTATTTTTTTTTTTTAAAGGAAAAAAATGTGCATAATTATTCAGAAATCACAACAGTGACTAAAAATATCATCGGTTTTTTGCTGCTTTTATATTTAGTTTGTTCGCACCCTTTTAAATTGAATCATCAGAACAGATTCACGTACACCGTTTGCTCAGAACCTTTTTCTCGCCGCGTGACTCCTTCCCCCTTTTGTACACGCCCATCTTACTTGTTGCTTAGTGACCAGCTCGCAGCGGTTCCCTGTTAAACTCACCTGCCTCCTCTTTCTTCCACTCCGTCCCCTCTTTTGCTTTCCGCAGCGTGGTGATGACCGGCTCGTACAACAACTTCTTCCGCATGCTGGAGCGCACGCAGCGGCGAGACGTCACCCTGGAGGCGTGCCGCGAGAGCTGCAAGCCCCGGCAGGTGCTGAAGCCGCGCCGCGTGTGCGCCGGCGGTAAGAGGAAGAAGGACGAGATCAGCGTGGACAGCCTGGACTTCAACAAGAAGATCCTGCACACGGCGTGGCATCCCCACGCCAACATCATCGCCGTGGCAACCACCAACAACCTCTACATCTTCCAGGAGAAGGGCAACTAGGAGCGACCGACCTCACACACCTCCGTCCGCGCGCTCGTTTCTCTCTGTGTGTGTGTGTGTGTGTGTGTGTGTGTGTGTGTGCGTGCGTGCACGTGTGCGTGCGTGCGTGCGCGAGCGCTAGTGTTTGCGCGTACGCACTCGCGCGTGCACGTGGAGAAAAAGGAACTAGAGAAAATAGATTTTGTGACAACCATCACCACTACTGTCATCTTTATCATCACGATCAGGACGCGATGGGGGCGGGGCAAACCCACGCCGTAACACGGCCCACTCAGTTTACCCACAATGGCGCTAGTGTTTGCGCGTACGCACGCGCGCGTGCACGTGGAGAAAAAGGAACTAGAGAAAATAGATTTTGTGACAACCATCACCACTACTGTCATCTTTATCATCACGATCAGGACGCGATGGGGGCGGGGCAAACCCACGCCGTAACACGGCCCACTCAGTTTACCCACAATGCTCTTCTCTTACCCATCAGGCCTGGCTACAGGGCCGTGTTGACCATGGGATATGAAATGTCAACTTTTTTTTTTTTTTTTGGTCAAAACCTTTTGAAATAGGGCTGTGCTGATTAATCGATTAGGCAATACATCGCAATATTTAAATCAGCGATATTATTATAATTATTATTGTTATTAATCACTGAGATTCTGTCAGTCTGAGGATTCCGACTGCGATATTGTGATAAGTTTTATATACCAGCACACGCCTACTTCGAAGGAAACGACTCCGTCTTTCAACCTCAGCTCTTTTTGTGCCATTACAATTTTTTTTTTTATCTTCTCAGTTGAAATTGCCATGTTGTTTAGGTTGTTTTAATTCTGTTTAAAGAATTTTTGTCTTTCTTTTGCTCAATAAATTCTCCTCAATACTGTACTCAGACCACATGGTTCCCTTCGGCCATTCATTCCCAACATCCTGACGATACTTTTAACCCTCGTACACACACACACACACACACACACACATGCAGAACTCCGGTCTCGGTACAGGCGAGTCCGTGGCAGTATTGTAGTCATGTGATTTTCTTTTTTTTCTTTTTTTTTTTTTCGTCTGTCCTCGACATTCTCCAACAGACTGATGAACTCTTGTATTTTTTTTTTTTCTGTTCCCACTTCTCTGTCTGTCTCTCGTTCCAAGCTGAGAAGGATTATAGAGATTATGACGATGGAAAAAAAAAAGGTATTTATAAACTGAACAAACATTACAAAAGAGTCGTCTCTTTTTTTTTTAAACTTTATATATTGACTGCTGATTCACTCCTTCTCTTTTGTTCTACATGATGTAGGTCGTGAACATGTGAACGACATGCAGGGGAAATGCTAAACTGAAGGGGGAAAGGATGTGAGATGTCGCTAATGTAATAAGTGTCATACGTTACTGTAAATACAACTCCTTTACGATACTTTTTTTTTCATGAGGCCCCTCCCATTTTTCCTGAGGCCCCTCCCACTATACTGGGTTACTGATAGGATGGTTGAGGTTCAAGACCCAGTATCATTCTCTTGTCTCTGTCGAGTCTCTGTTGAGCTACAGGAGCTCGTCTGTTGGATCGGGAAACCACACGGACCAGCCTTCACTCCTCACGTGCATCAATGAGCCTCGACCGCACGTGACCCTGTCACCGGTTCACCACTGTTCCTTCCTTGGAGAACTTTTAATAGATACTGACCACTGCAGACCAGGAACACACACAAGAGCTGCAGTTTTGGAGATGCTCTGACCCAGACGTCTAGACGTCACAATTTCAAACTCGATTAAATCCTTACGCCCATTTTTTCTGCTTCTAACATCAACTTTGAGGCCAAAATGTTCACCTGCTGCCTTATAAATAAATCCACCCACTAACAGGTGCCATGATGAAGAGATCATCAGTGTTCTTCACTTCACCTTTTAGAATGTTCGGTGTATATACTTTGTGTCTTGTTGCCTTGGTGTAGGACCTGTGACCTGACCCTGTCCTCCACACCCTTACCTATGATGAAAGCCTGATCCTACACGGCTGTTTCGGTTTCAGTTAATGACTGGGTTTTAACCTACAGCTGAAATTGATGATCTTTGGCACCTGAATTTGATCCTACAAAAAGTTTGGGTTTGTGTGTTGAATGAAGAATTGAAACCAATGGTAGAACTTTTACTTTTAAACTGTGAATATCGACGATTCTGCTGGAGATGATGTATGCGGTGGTGCAGTTGCGGCTCCAGTGAAAGGAGACGTGTTGATTGGATTTCTTGCTTTAGATCTGACATTCATCCTCGCTGTATGAGATTCACATCATGACATCACTGAAGGTCTGGGTGTGAAATAGTCGAGCCGCTACTTTTTATTTATATATAGGTCGTTGTTCACGTGATGCTCAACACGCGCTCAAATCCTCCAATAGGAGCTCGGGGTTTGTGCACACGCGAGCGGTGCGTGCGTCCGCGCAGAGCCCCGCCCCCTCCTTCTCTCTCCCCTCTCCTCCTCTCCCCCTCCCTCTCAGAAACAGACAGGATGTCGGACACAGCGGCTGCAGGAGAGCCGGGATTAAACGGTACGTACGTCCGCCCGTTTCACTCGAATCGGCGTGTCACCCGACCGGTCCCACGCGTCTCGCGCTCTTCTCCGACTTTTGTCTTTTATGTTTTATTTATTTTTATTTTTTTACCCGTCTCCCGAGTTCAAAACAACTCGCCCCATTTGTTTCTCTTATGGATGATTGACACCCGCTTTAGCCAATGACAGCGTGCGGAGTGTTTAAAAAGGCGGGGCGTAATGATTGATTGACAGTCTTTGAACCAATCATTAGCGAGAAACTCCGTGACGTGGCTTCTTTGGGCTTTATGTCAACAAGACGACCGAGAACATGGAGATCGGCATGGAGATGTTTTATTTAATTTTTGGTTCAAATTCCTGTGATATTGAATTCAAGGATCTTTACGTCAAATATAATAAAAATTAAGTGCACATTACTGTAATCACTATACAATCCGTCACAAGACCCCTGATCTCATAATTCAGTATAATAATACAATCATGACGTCATAACATAAAACCTCTATTTAAAAATAACCTCAATCCAGAAGTAGGACGTCAGGGTGAATCAACCAGGTTTGGAAAGAATGAGACATGATCACTGGTATCTCAGGAGCTTGTGTAGCTCAACAGAGAGAAATTAGAAACCCAAACTTTTTTTTTTCTATGAAGCACCAACGATCGATCCTGATTGAGGTCCATGTGCCGAGTAAGAGACATGAAGATTTATAAATCATTATAAATTAGACCATAAGACACCATTCCAGTGATATGTGCTTCCAATCTGCACAAAAGTGGAGACACACAATCGTACAGAACGTCTTTGGACGTTGTAGCATGAAATTGTGCCTTCACTTGAACTAGGAGACCCAAAGCTGCTCCAGGATGACAATGCTCCTGTGCACAAAGCCAGCTCCATGACGTCGGAGTGGAAGATCCACCTTTGGATCTGAATTCTGAAATCTCCACTGCCGGAGACACGGCGAGAGACGCAGACGTGATCGGACAGATCGGTCTTTTTCTGCCGCTGGAAAGTTTTGGATGTGTGGGACGTGCTGAAAGCCTGAGATGTCTCCATCATATCTCCATTCACCAGCAGGAAAGATTCTTGTTTGAAAGATTGCCCACTGTGTGGATGTCATCAGGAAAAACACATTTTGTTTTTTGTTTATTGATTTTAATAGATTTTATTGATCTTTTTTTAAAACAAAGAATAACATCAAAAATAAATTTAAAATGAATTTAGTTTATAAATATAAATAAAGTAGAATCAGTGAAAAATTATAAAAAATGGCAGTTATAAATATAAAAAAATATTATTATAATTATTTAAATAACACTAATGATTATTACAACAAATTTAAAAATTTAAGTGTTTATTGCCATGACGATATTTTTACAGAGAAACACAAATGTTTGTTAATCTATTAATTGATTTGAAAAGTATTTTAGCATAAAATATTTAATGAATTCAAAATATATATGTAAATAAATAAATAATAATAATATTTGCTAAAAAATATGCAAAAATAAATTGCATTTTTTTTAATAATTGAAATCTTTTCTCTCGTTCCTTTTTTGTCTTTTTCTCTCTTGTCTCTCGCCTTTTCTTGTTCTCGTGCTTTCTCTCTCTTTTTTTTCTGTCTCTTCCCCTTTCTATTTATTTTTTACTCGTTCTTCCTTACTCACTTTTTTTTCTCTCTATCTGTGTCTTTTTCTCATTCTTGTTCTGTCTCTATCTCTCCCTCGTTCTTTTTCTTGTTCTCTCTCTCTCTTCATTTATCTTGTTTGCGTTCTCTCTTTTTCGCTGTGTTCCCTTATCCTTCTTTCTCTTTATCTCTCGATTACTTGTTCTCTCTTTATTTTATCCCCTTATCCTGTCTTCTTCTCTTTCTATCAGTCTGTAGATTTTTTTCATTCACTCATTTTCTCTTTTATTTTTTCTCTCTCTCTCTCTCTCTCTCTCTCTCTCCCTCTTTCTCTCTCTCTCTCTCTCTCTCCTTCCCCTCCACCTCTCCCTGGTGTGTGTACATGTATTACGTGCCCTGTGCTGGAGGATTAGGCGGTGCTTCAGCGCTCAACCCAACATCACGTTCCTCATGTTTCCATCAGCCCAGACTCTGGTTTCCTCCTCGTCTGCCAGTGTTTGTGTGTTTTAATGAGCGCGTTGTTTCTCACCCACGGCTCCGTCACGTTCAGAGTTTCACCTCCGTTTCACCTCCGTTTCTTCATACCCACAGTTTATCAGGTGTACCTTATAAACTTATCAGGCACCTGTACCTGCTATTATCAGTATCAATATCACGTTTCTGTCTCTGTGGCAATTTTCCTCTCTCTCTCTCTCTCTCTCTCTCTCTCCCTCTCCCTCTCTCTCTCTCTCTCACTTTGTCTGCATCTTTGTCTCTCTTATTCCTTGTCTGCCTCTGTCTTGCCTCTCTCTCTTTCTGTTTTGTCTATCTTTATCTCAGTGCAGTTCTGTCATATTTGTCTCATGCTGTCCCCATCTCTGTCTCCATCTGTGTCTCTGTCCATCTTTGCTTGTCTCCATCATTATCTTCTCTCTATCTTTTGCAGGCTCTGTCCATTTCTGACTCTATAGTTTCTATAGTTTCTGTCTATAGTTTTCATCTTTTCTGTCCATCTCTGCCTGTCTCTGTCCACCTGTGCCACGGTCCGTCTCTCCTTTTCTTCATCTCTCTCTCTCTCTCTCTCTCTCTCTCTCTCTCTCTCTCTCTCTCTCTCTCTGACTATCTTTTTTTTCTATATATATTTTTTTTATCACTGTTTATTTTTTGTCCATGTCTCTATCTCTGTTTTTTCTCTGTCTCTATTTCATCTTAGTCCAGCTCTGTCTCCTTTTTGTCCCTCTCTGTTTCTACTGTTTTTTTGTTTGGATCATTTTGTACAGATCGTCATGACGGATTTGGACAAACTGCGATATGAATCTTGGCTCGTGTTGTCTCTTGTCTCTTGTACGAATCATGTGACAGTTTTTTGTTTAGTTTTGTTTAGTTTTTTTGTCTCAGAGGTTTTTGCTGGTTATAGTGTTATAGTTTGATGGACGGCGATTTGATCTGAACATCGCTACCGTCCAGTCTCTGTTATGACTCGACTGTTATCAGGTTCTGTGTAAATCCACATATCATCCGATATCTCGATCAGAATGTACAGCCTTCCAAATGGAACGTGTGTGTGTGTGTGTGTGTGTGTGTGTGTGTGTGTGTGTGTGTGTTTATATGAGCTTCCTGCTGAGTTCAACAAATCTGTCAGTCACATGACCCACATGTTTACTCTGTTTAAGGAAGTCATGTGATTGCTTTTCCTGGCGCTTTCATAATCACCAGAATCTTGTTGCTGAATCCATATCTCGGATAATCAATTGTGTGTGTGTGTGTGTGTGTGTGTGTGTGTGTGTGTGTGTGTGAACACAAAACTCTCGACCCTTAGGAAAGGAAAAGTGAAGAGGCCAGAGAGAGACATGGAAAATTCATGAACAATAAAGGCGCTTGTGTGTGTGTGTGTGTGTGTGTGTGTGTGTGTGTGAGGGCGGAGGGGACAGAGTCTGTTCCTGCTTTGGCTCACGTAAGGGTTCGGCTCTTATGTCGGGAGTTAATAGAGAGAGGCAGTGAGAGACATTTACTGTTCTTTCACCATGCTGTAAATAGACTTCAGCTCAGCCAGCAGGGGGCTTATGGGAAATCCTGCTGTCTTTGTCTCCGTCTTAGTCTCTCTTCATTTTTGTCCATTTCCGTTTCTGTCTTTGTCTCTGTTTATCAGTTTTTCATTTGTTTATTTTTTTATCTTTGTCTTTGTTTGTTTCTGTGTCTCTTTCTTTGTTTGTGTCCATCTTTGTGTCTGTCAAAGTCCAGCTTTGTCCCTTTCTGTGTATTTGCCTATGGCCATCTTTGTGTTTGTCCATCACTATCTCTTTTTGTCTTTCTCCATCTTTGTCTCTGTCCATCTCTGACTATCTGTCTTTTTCCATCTTTGTGTCTGACGTTGTTCCCTCTTCATATCTGTCTTTATTTGTGTCCATTTTAGTTTGTGTTCACTTTTGTCACTTTCCATCTTTGAGTTTGTCTCTGTCCACCCCTCTCTCTCTCTCTCTCTCTCTCTCGTGCTCTCTCTCTCTCTTGCTTTCTCTCTCCTCAACTCAGTTTCTGTCTGTCTCTGTCCATCTCTTTCGGTCTATCTTTGTCTCTCTTACTCAATCTCTCTTTCTCTTCATCTCTCTCACTTTGTCTGTACGTTTTGTCTCTCTGAATTCCAGTTAATTAGAACATGTTTAATTTGACAGAGAGAAAGAGCGAGAGATGGCACACTATACAGTGTGATCAGGGTGCAAGTAGGGACTCTGGAAAGACAAGGATCTCTGGGATAAGAGACGGCCTGCCACAGCACTATCGACAAAACAAATGTGAAATCTGTCAGTCACATGACCCACATGTTTACTCTGTTTAAGGAAGTCATGTGATTGCTTTTCCTGGCGCTTTCATAATCACCAGAATCTTGTTGCTGAATTCATATCTCGGATAATCAATTGTGTGTGTGTGTGTGTGTGTGTGTGTGTGTGTGTGTGAGGGCGGAGGGCGGAGGGGACAGAGTCTGTTCCTGCTTTGGCTCACGTAAGGGTTCGGCTCTTATGTCAGGGAGTTAATAGAGAGAGGCAGTGAGAGACATTTACTGTTCTTTCCCCATGCTGTAAATAGACTTCAGCTCAGCCAGCAGGGGGCTTATGGGAAATCCTGCTGTCTCTGTCTCCGTCTCCGTCTCTCTTCATTTTTGTCCATTTCCGTTTCTGTCTTTGTCTCTGTTTATCAGTTTTTCATTTGTTTTTTTTTATCTTTGTCTTTGTTTGTTTATGTGTCTCTTTCTTTGTTTGTGTCCATCTTTGTGTCTGTCAAAGTCCAGCTTTGTCCCTTTCTGTATATTTGCCTATGGCCATCTTTGTGTTTGTCCATCACTATCTCTTTTTGTCTTTCTCCATCTTTGTCTCTGTCCATCTCTGTCTATCTGTCTTTTTCCATCTTTGTGTCTGACGTTGTTCCCTCTTCATATCTGTCTTTATTTGTGTTTATTTTAGTTTGTGTTCACTTTTGTCACTTTCCATCTTTGAGTTTGTCTCTGTCCACCCCTCTCTCTCTCTCTCTCTCTCTCTCGTGCTCTCTCTCTCTCTTGCTTTCTCTCTCCTCAACTCAGTTTCTGTCTGTCTCTGTCCATCTCTTTCGGTCTATCTTTGTCTCTCTTACTCAATCTCTCTTTCTCTTCATCTCTCTCACTTTGTCTGTACGTTTTGTCTCTCTGAATTCCAGTTAATTAGAACATGTTTAATTTGACAGAGAGAAAGAGCGAGAGATGGCACACTATACAGTGTGATCAGGGTGCAAGTAGGGACTCTGGAAAGACAAGGATCTCTGGGATAAGAGACGGCCTGCCACAGCACTATCGACAAAACAAATGTGAACGTGTGAAAGTGAGGGGATGACAGCATCCAAATCTCGCAGTTCACCAAAACACTCCATGAATCCTGCAGATCTGCTCCTTTCCCGAAGACAAAACATCGCAGCAATAGCAAAAATGCGTCATGTTTTTCAAAAGCCTCCGTTTTCACAGTCCACACTCTGTATAAATGTGGACATGGCCTAAATAAATATGTTCTTAGTCCAGACTTGAACACTGAGATTATGTTTAAGTTCCAAACACTAATCAGAAGACTTCCATAACTGTGGGGTTTGTAAGAGAAAAGTTCTGCCCCCTGCTGTTGTCTGTATTATTTGAGGTACCAACAAATAGCCTGCACCTTTAAAAACGAAGTTGGTGTGGTGGATCATAACTCACCAAAATTTCGCTTAGATACTGTGGCGCATGAGTCATTTTTATCCCAGTAGTAGTATTTAATAATGTGGAATGTGTTTCGGAGCTAATGTAGAGTGAAAGGGTCATGTGGTGATATTTTCAGGTTTTCTTGTGAAGATGTTTCCTCCTGCATTCTGGAATATGTCTGTCTGTCTATCTGTTACTCTGTTTTGTATTTATTATTGTCTCTATTTCTGTCTGTACTTCTCTCACTCCACTTTTCCTAACCTCTTTGTATTAGAGAAAGAAATTCCAGCAATTTCTGGAGCTCTAATCCCAGTGTATGGAAATCCATGGGTGAGTTTAAACACCTGGAGCTGAACAAAAGAACACCAGTGTTTATGCCTGCTGACTGTCATCATCGTCACCGCACAGGTTCGCAAAACAGTGTTGAAATCACAGTCTAAAATTAACCCTCAGAGAGGAAGAAGTGCGGAGGAACTCGGACTCATCATACCAATAACAAAAGCACATTTCTGCTTCTCCAAACCAAATGGTGAAATTTCAGTGTGCCTGATTTAACCCTTTCGACTCCCCAAAAAGAGTGCACAAATAAAGCTCCATGAAGTGGAAGATCTTCTGCTGTAGAGCTCCAACCCTATTAAACAATGAATGTGAACGCTGAATCCACCCCAGACCTCCTCACCTTCTCACCTACATCACTACCTGACTTTACCAACACCCATGTGGCTGGATGAATCTCCACGAACACTTTCCAAGATCTAGGCGAACATCTTCTCAGAAGAATGAAGATTATTATAACAGCGTATGGGGACTAAATGCCGAATGGGATGTTAAAAAAAAGCACATCTTATGCTCAGGTGTCCACAAGCGTTTGACGTTAGTCATGCGGCTTCATACTTTTAAAATCCTGCTATGACCCCTTGATGGTAGAAGGATGTAGAACATTAGATCTTCCCTGCTTCAAGTAATTTTTTCTGTTTCAGGCTCGTGGGTGGAGCTCGAGATGAACCGGAACTCGCCGGAGACGTCGCAGACCGCCGCCCCAGGCACGTCCGGCTTGGTCCAGGTTGTCGAAGAGGACGACGGGATAGTCGGAGGGCTGGAACACGTTCCTTCTTCTTCCTCCATCCATAACGGGGACATGGAGAAGATTCTGCTGGATGCTCAGCACGAGTCCAGCCGCAGCAACTCCTCCTGCGACAGGTAGCAGATCCCACCCTGGGTTTGGAAAAAGACTAACTACAACTCAAAAAAATAACCGTTTTGAATTTGATGGTTGCGACACGTCAGGAAAAAGTTATGACATGCCCATGTTTACCACTGCGTAGCATCACGTCTTCTGTCCGTATGCCTCTGAGGAGAGCAGTTGATGAAGTATTCAGAGAGGAATGTTGCCTCATATGTGTCTGATAACTGGATTCAAGCTGCTCATCATTTCTGGGTGTTCTTTGTTGTGTTTTTTGTTTCAAAAGGTCCAGATTCTTTCAAATGTTTGATCTTATGTACAGTTAATAATGAGGTATTCAACTTTACTTGCAGCTTCATGTCAAGGAACATTATTCTGAAGTTGTTCCACAATTTGTAGAAAGACAAAAAAAAGTATTTTACATATTGGTGAAGCTCCGCCCATTTTTACTCCTGAGAGACTCTGCCTTTTTAAGATACACTATTTATCCCCAAACATCCTACTGAACTGTTAATTTCCCTTTTTCATCGCAAACTATTTCTCCAACTGTTTAATTTTAATAACACTTGCATTTTTAACACTTTTGTTGCCCCGTCATACGTTTTTGAGACGTGTTGCAGCCATGAAATTAAAAAAAAACGTATATTTTTTCTAAAAAAATGCTTCATTTCCTCAGTGTAAATTTTTCTATGTTTTATTGTGAATAAAATGTATATTTATTCACAAGTTTTTTTCACAATTTGGGTTGTAATTTATTTTACCTCGGACAAATATTTATTAGTATCACATAATGTACAATTACGTCACTTGTAAATTTTTCACTTTTTTTTTCGTTCGTACGTTCACATTTCGAAAATACACATTTTGTATTCGGAATTGTTTTCTGATTTACATATTCGTCTCTATATGGTGTGTGTTTGTTTTTTTGTCCTGCAGTCCACCACGTCCTCCCAGTCCACAGGATGAAGGTCAGATCAGCTTCGATGTGGGCAGAGGAGAAAACCAGGTAAAAATCTTGGAACTAGAGAATTTTTTACGTTTTTATATAATCGCAATTACAGCAGATTTTGAATGAAACGCATCCAGCTGTGTCTCAAGCTCCACTTTACAAGTTATCGATATATATTTGAAGAACATGCTGAATTATTAGATACCTGCAGGTCAGATTTGGGACGATGATCCGAAGAGAGCAAACAGTCGTCTGGAGTGATATCTATTATTAAACGACCTGCCCAGATAACACACCGATTGATCTGGATCACAAGACCACAAGACAGAAAGAAATCTCTAGTGAAGAACATCTTCTGCGAGTTTTTACCAGACGCTCAGAAAAGTGTTTTTTGCGCTGTGAATGTTCGGAGAAACCAAGTGTCCGGATGCTGAGTGTGCGTAAAGCTGTTCTTCATGATCGAGGATTTTTTTTACTGAAAATAAAGTGGACCATCTGGACATTTATAGATGTGTTTGATCAAAGGAAATCTTGACATGGTTGCATTACAACAAGTCTGTTGTATAGAAACGTGTGTGTGAAACGTGTGTGTGCATTTTGTTTAGATGCTACAGTAATTATTATCATTATTATTATTAATTATAAACAAAATATTGTGCAACTCTGTAAAACTGTAACTGGAATAAAAATAAAATGTAGAATGGACCAAATTTAGAAAGTGAAGTGATGCAATTTTGTGCAGGGAAGCTGTAATAATTGTGTGTGTGTGTGTGTGTGTGTGTGTGTGTGTGTAGGAGGCCCTGGAGAAGTTAACAGATGATGAAATTCTGATGAAGGACTCAGACTGGGTGGCTGACTGGTCCAGCAGACCTGAGAACGTTCCTCCAAAGTGCGTGATGCTTTTATTTGTATCCCCTCTATTAAACTCTATTGAGAACCTTTGGGATGAATGTGAACGCTGACTGCACCCCGAGGCCTCCTCACCTTCTCACCTACTGAATGAATCTCCACAAAATCATGTGGAACATCTTCCCAGAAGAAACAGGGTCTAATGAGGATGTTCAAAAAGCACACAATAATCCACAAACCTTTGGCTGTATAATGTATATCGTACAGTTTTTTAGTGAGTAGACATTGTTTTATTAAAACCGTGTGTGTGTGTGTGTGTGTGTGTGTGTGTGTGTGTGTGTGTGTGTGTGTGTGTGTGGCAGGGAATTCCATTTCCGGCATCCTCGGAGATCAGTCACACTCAGCATGCGTAAAACTGGAGCCATGAAAAAGGGAGGGATCTTCTCCGCCGAGTTCCTCAGAGTGTTCCTCCCCTCACTGCTGCTTTCACACTTACTGGTCCTAGGGCTCGGGTGAGCGCTCATACTATAAGCTTTCCGTCCACTTTATTAGGAACACCCGTCTTCCTGTACACCAGTGCATTTCCCAAATCAGCCAATCACGTTGCAGCAACACCGTGTAACAGTTCAAGAGCTTCAATGTCTCAATGTTCATATCTGTGACGTCTATCAATGGGCTTGTTTGAGGATTTAGGATTTGTCTCTAAGGTTTATACAGAGTGCAGGTTTGAGTTAAGAAGTCTGTAGTAACTCAAATAATCACTCTTTGCAACTGTGGTGAGCAGAAAGGCATCTCAACACTTTGAGTTTCCCAGATTTTTACAAGTTCCTTTCATGTTCCTCAAGCAAACCGTGGAAGATTTTTTATTTCTAATTAAAATCTCTGTCCTTTCTTTCCTAGGGTGTATATCGGGAAGAGATTGACGACTCCCCCTGCCAGCTCCTTTTAAGGATCAGACTCCAGAAGCATCTCAGATGTGTGAATTTGACAGAATGTTGCAGTTTGTACAAGAAAACATAGCCCCACTTTTTTAAAATGAAAAAAATCATCGTCCATCTCTCCCTTTTTACGCTACAGTCAGTTTCTTCATTGGCTGTATGATGAAAAGTGCCATATACGTACAAGGAGGCAGATCATCTCTCTATCTCCAATGTATCCCCCCCCCCTTTTTTTTTTTTTTTTTTTTTTCTGTATTGTCTAGACTGATTGCAATTTGTCATCAGTGTTATGCAGGTGGACACCAAGGGGGCGGGGTTTTAAACATTAAAAAAAAAAAAAAAAAAAAATTAATTAAAAAAAAAAAAATCAGATGTGATCCTGGAAAATATTTCATCTAAAAAAAAAAAGAAAAGAAAATAAATCAATTAATATATCAGTAAAAATATTTTCCTTTATAGCTCGTTAACAAAATTCAAATAATTTTTTAAAGTAAAACTATATCTCAGTATTTTGGATTTATTACGCCGTTTTTAATTGTATTTTTTTTCCCAAGTATTTTTCAGAATCCAGCACAGTCATTATCATTTCTGCTTTTTTTCCATTACAGTACGCGCATTTATACGTATATCAGTTATGATAATTAACATTTTGCTTTATAATAATCTAAATCTCATTTCCTCCATATTAATTAGGTTTATAAAAGAAAAATTTTATAATCAGCAACACTAACCAGACAAAAACGAAATTATACCCTGACACCAGTAGAGGGCGCCTTAATGCCGCTTTATAAGCAGTTCTAAAGAAAAATCGAAATGAATGTGAATTTAATTAAAAAGTGAATCTCTTGTGATTTTTATTATTATTATTAATATTATAATATTTTTCAGAAAGCATGGTACATATATGTAAATCCCAGACGTCAGTGTAGGCCAGACCTGTTACATGTGAAGTGTGTAAATGTGATTGTGTGATGTATTTAAGTTGTGTGCTGGTAGATTGGTGTGGGATAAAGTCCATGGACACGAGTCTTCGAGTCTTTAGTGTTTTTGCCACTTTTCTTTTTTTCCTTTTGTCTTTTTTAATTTCCTCTAAGACATGGTTTCATTACAAGTGGATTGTTGCAAATAAAAACCGTAAAATACTATTATTCAGCAAAAAAAAAAATATTCCACACATTTCACTAATTTTTGTAAATTATTTGGATTATTGTGACTGGATGATTGTGATTTGAGGTTTATGACTGGATGATTGTGATTTGAGGTTTATGACTGGATGATTGTGATTTGAAGTTTATGACTGGATGATTGTGATTTGAAGTTTATGACTGGATGATTGTGATTTGAAGTTTATGACTGGATGATTGTGATTTGAAGTTTATGACTGGATGATTGTGATTTGAAGTTTATGACTGGATGATTGTGATTTGAGGTTTATGACTGGATGATTGTGATTTGAAGTTTATGACTGGATGATTGTGACTTGAGGTTTATGACTGGATGATTGTGATTTGAAGTTTATGACTGGATGATTGTGATTTGAAGTTTATGACTGGATGATTGTGACTTGAGGTTTATGACTGGGCGATTAGGATTGGATGATTGTGAGTTGTGGTTTGTGACTGGGTGAATGTGACTAGGCAGCTGTGATTGGGCGATTGCGACTAGGGTATCAGGTTTTTGTATTTTCCAGACCAAATCGATCTGAGTTCCTCACAGCAATCAGAAAGAAGGGGGTTGTACATTTAGATCGAGGCTGAGCTGAAGATCACAGCGAGTTGCTTTTGGGTGTGTGGAAAAACCTCTTTCACTAATTTATTTGGAGAACTCTGGTAGTAGCTTAGTGGTTAAAGCATTGGATCTGGAGGTCATGAGCTCAAATCACAGCCACACCAAGAGTGGCTCCTGGGCCCCTGAGCAAGACCCCTAACCCCACAGCTGCTCAGTTATATAAAGGAGATATCTGAAGTTTTGCTCTGGATAAGAACGTCCACCAAGCTCCTTGTGACGTTACCTTGTGAAACTGTTTTGCAGGAAAACCTCCTAAAAGTAATGCAAATGCCAATGAACAATCCATTATATCCGATATCCTCCATTAATATCGGCGCCTTTGTTAAATATGAGCGAAAGAAACCTGTGGAAATCTTTTGTACTTTTTCTGAGAAAAGAGAAAGAAAAAAAACAACAAAATTTGCAATCATCGCCAACATCCGACGAATGTAAAGAATGATCATGCGAATTTGGTCTATGTGTTACCTCATATTTATACCCCCAGTGAAACAGGAAATCATGGTTGAACAATTTCCTGTTTCTTGTCAACCAAGTGTGCTAAATAATGTAAACATGGTTCCTGTAAAATCTTACATTTTGGAATTTATAAAGATCACAATTTTAGGTCTTTAAAAATCTTGAATTTTCTGCTCAGGTCTTAAATCATTTTAAACAGGTCTCAATTTTTCTAATGTCCATGTTACGCTACGTCTACTTCTCATTGAATTGCTCCATTTAACACTTTTTTTCTGTGGTGTTTGGATTTTTCTTTCGCTTGTCCAAATATAATTACGTGTCTTCAACTACAAATGTGGCCGACATGCAACAGCCAATCAGCTTTCTGTTATTTAAATTAATCTCTATTGGATTGTACGTAAAAAAAAAAAAAAAAAAAAAATGTAATTTTCTAGGGCAGTTGCTAACAACGTATTTTTGTCTGTGTGTTTTAGATGTGATATTGATTTTAAATTTAATTCTAAATGGTAAAATATCAATACACTTCAGATATTAGAGTATCACTGCTATTAGACTCAGTGGAAATGAATCTCATTAATGCAATAGATTTTATATGGAATAAAAAATTTAAGCTGTTCTGGTTTTTTTGGGGGGAAATTGAAATCATTCCAGCCAAACGATTATGTAAAAAAATACACATTTAAGGCAGTAAAGATGTTTTGGAGCCAAAACTCTTACATTTTGTATTAAAAGAATAAAAGCGAGACATTTCTTCAGCAGCTTTCTCCTTTTCAGACGGGCTCTTTTCTACCCTCTAGTGGTTGAGACTGGAATTAAAGGGTGTGTCCTGCTATTAGAAGACCTGAGAAGTGCAGAGAGACAAAAGCTGGAGAAGCTGATGATTCAGCACAACCCTGTCTGGGCAGGAAATACAATGTGCATCCAAAAAAAAAAAGAAAGAAATCCATCAGCAACTTGTATCATTTGAATGCATTTTATACCTGAGATGTTCTCAATCCACGTGCTGTTTTCAGGATTCTTCATGGTGCAGCCTTGTAGTATGTAGTATACAACGCCCAGAGAGCCACACCCATAAATATCCAATCACACTAATCCAATCATCCAGCCTCCTCCTTGTGACCTATGACATCATCAGCAAGAGTAGGAGGAGCTAAACTCCTGGCTTGCTTTCTCCTGATTGGCTGAAACCCATGTTCTGATGCTCTGGAAGGGATGGTCGTGTGGGAAATGTCTTGATATCAGGATTATTTTTTTTCCTTGGGCTGGGCGATGATGTATGATGAGATAATAACTACACATCTTTGATATATTACATCACAACCTGCTCTTCTGAGGTGACAATTTTTAAACATCTACATTGAGTCTCCATTTGCTGTTATTGTGAGCTTCACCCTTCTGGGAAGATGTTCCTCTAGATTTTGTGGAGATTTCTGCTCATTTAGCTACAATGGTGTTAGTAAAGTCGTGTACTGATAGATGTGAGAATGTGAGAAGGTCTGGGGTGCAGTCAGCGTTCATATTCTTCATTTCAGTACGGTTGAGGGTTCAGAGCTCAGGAGATCTTCCACTCCACACTAGTTTAGGTGAAGGGAAAAATAAAAAAAATGGAAGGAGCCCCTAAATTCAACTCTCCTGCTGAAACGCTGACGCCCCCATGATCTGATACCCTGTAAATAAAGAAATAGTTTTGAGCAGAATCAATTTTTCATACTTACACCATATCGTTTCTATAGTAACAACTGTCTCACGTGGCTTCATCCACTCCCTGTAAACGGTTCTCTGTAAATCATGTTACATTTCTGGAAGGAGTCTTCAGTGTTACTGATTTGTAAAAGTCAGGGGTGAGCACCACACACGTCGCACCACACACGTCGCACCACACACGTCGCACCACACACGTCGCACCACAACCTCCACACAAAGGCTTATCATGTTACGTTGACGTCCACCTTTTTAACCTTCTCACCAACTTCCTGAGGGTTTGGTGTCGGTTCTGAGAGTTGAGGAATCCTGATGATTATTTATAATAACCATGCTTCCATCTAGTGCATGAACTTCTGTTCTCTTAAAGACGATTTTATCTTCTGCAGTTTCTCAAACTTATTTATTTTAGGAAAGAGAAGGTTCATCCATCCATCCATTTATCTTTTCATCCAATATTTTTTTAATCTGTTAAATATCCATTGGTTGCATTTCTTTTCTGCTAGATTTTTCTCTAATTACATATCTCTGTCTTTCTGCTGTCCATCCATCCATCCATTCATCCATACATCCATTCATCCATCCATCCATTCATCCACACATCTATAAAGCGATCTATTTAATTATTTATATCTGTCAGTCCCCCATCCCTCTATCAGTCGATTGATTTCTGTAAATATTTATATCAGACAATCTTTTATCTACCCATCCATTCATCTATTCATACATCCACCCACCCATCCATCTATCCATCTATTCATACATCCACCCACCCATCCATCCATTTATTCATACATCCACCCACCCATCCATCCATCCATCCATCCATCTATCCATCCATCCATACAGCCTCCTATTGCTCAAGTAATTGTCTCAGTCTTTTATCTTTCTTCTATCCATCCATTTATCCCTCCCTTTTGTCTATCAATGCATTTCTTTGTCAGTGTCATCCATCCATCCATTATCTATCTATCTATCTATCTATCTATCTATCTATCTATCTATCTATCTATCTATCTATCTATCTATCTTATAAAATGTAATTATTAGACAGCTATTATAGCATAAGTGAAATGAAATAGCTCTGTCTGTCTCTGTCTGTCTGTCTGTCTGTCTGTCTCTGTCTGTCTGTCTGTCTGTCTGTCTGTCTGGTTTATGGAATCTGTTGTTGATTATTTTCCTGTAACAGCACAACACCAGAGTTTTGGGCCCTTCAGCAAGGCTCCTAAACCTCTCACCTCCTGTATCATGGTTCACCCCGTGTGTGTGTTATGGCTTGTAGACTGTGTAGGGGATAATGTGTGTGTGTGTGTGTGTGTGTGTGTGTGGTATGGCTCGCGCGGTGCTGAACGGACAGCGCCCTGGGCGGGGCAGCACGCGCCAACGCGAACACGCATCCCAGACACGCATCAAGTTCACGCCAAAAACTTTCACCCCTCGTTTCCTTCTCGGGATTTTTCTAGGAGCCTTGCGCGTGCGACGTGGGAGCTTCCGGCAACCTGCTGTAGAGATTAATCACGCAAATCGGTCGCGCCTGCGTGGGTGGTGGGGGACGGGAACCAGCCACGGTGGTCAGATCAAGACAGAGCGAAAACAAAAGGAGCTGCAGGATCAATCATCATCAGTCCGGAGATCGAAAGATCGGAAGCCTCCGTGACTCTGCGTGAAAGCTTCTGCACTTCCGGATCAGAAGCTGTGGGTGATACTGGATCTTCAGCAGGCGCGTCCTGATCAGATCTGCTGCTGCTGCACGGTAACGCACACCTGCATATTTATAAATGTATTATGTTTTTTTTCTCAGACGTGAGATTGCGTTTGGGTTTTGCAGTGAAGCCTGTTTTAGTCCAATGATCCAGAAAAAAAACATGCATGTGCACGAGCTTAGAACAAAACCCTCTTTAGGGGCGTGCAACATGCATCACGATGATCATGCAATGTTTTTTTTTAATATATTTAATTATATACGGTATAAAAGAACTTCGATGCCGTCGCTGTGAGGAGCATCAGGAGCTCCAGGAGCTTCAACAGTGCTGCTAGTGCTGCTGTGAGATTCCTCTGAGTCACTCCCTCATTCCTCTCTGTATTTCATTCCAGTTCTAATAAACCCAGACTCCACCTGAGCTTCCAGTCTGAACCATGTTCGGAGGTGCAGGAGATCTGTCCAGGAGTTCCCCGACTCCCAGGCTCTGTGGAGTGCTGTGTCCTCTCGACTCGCTGTGGACCGACGGCAAGAAGATGGAGGGACAGCAGAGGAGCACGAACACGGAGAACAGGAAGGTGGAGATCCGCAGGAGTGCTGGCAAAGAGCTGCTGCAGAACCTCAACGATCAGGTATGAGACTATTTATAACTGACTGTTTATTATTTACCCTTCCATCCATCCATTCATCCATCCATCTATCCATCCATCCATGCCTCTATACATCTCCATCTGTCTATCAATTATCATCTATCCAACCATTAATCCATTCATTCATCCATCCATTTATTCATTTTAATCTCTCTATCAATTATCATCCATCCATCCATTTATCCATCCATCCATATATCTATCCACCCATCTATCCATCTCTATCTGTCTATTAATTATCATCCATCAGTCTATCTATCCATCCATCTATCCATTGATTCATCCACCATTTTTCCATCTTCTTCTGTCTATTAATTATCCACCATCCATCCATCCATTCATCCATCCATCCATCTATCCAACCATCCATCCATTCATCCATCCTTAATCCTCCAATTAGGGGAATGGTAGCTCAGTGGTTTAGGTGCTGGGTTACTGATCGGTATGTTGGGGGTTCAACCCTTTCTGTCGCCACACTACCACTCTTGGGCCCATGAGCAAGGCCCTTGACCCTTTATGTTCCAGGGGCGCTGTACCATGGCTGACCCTGTGCTCTGACCCCTAGTTTCTGAGCAAGCTGGGTTATGCGAAGAACTAATTTCACCATGCTGCAATGTATATGTGACAAATAAAGGCTATTCTACCCATCCATCCATCCATCCATCCATCCATCCATCCATCCATCCATCCATTTAATATACTACAAGTGCACCTATCTATCTATCTATCTATCTATCTATCTATCTATCTATCTATCTATCTTACAAATTATTCAGTTTTTCTCAGTTGCTTTGGAGCGTTTCTCAGATCAGAAATAAAAATCTCAAAACTACTTGTTCCTCCACATTATTTAGTCACTTCTGCTTTGATGATGTTTTCTACATTATCAGGTGTTTATTTCATGTTAATCAAAATATATTCTACTGGTTTCACCTGAAACGTTTTAACCCCCAAAACATCTCAGCATCAGTTTATTGTAAACGTCATTGTATGTAAAATGGTTAAACCAGTTGTCAGAAACTGTCATCGAAAATTTCTCTTAAACTTTATTTTGTAAATGTGTTGAATGGATGAATCGTGCAGATGAATCTTGAAGGTCACTAATGAAGGCTAGTGAACGATATCAGATCGACCAATGATCAAAAACTAGTTCTCTGAAACAGGTCAAAGGTGAATCTCGTGAAGCTTCAGTTGAAGAGTGAATACAGACGGAGCAAAACACAAAATTATACATTCTGAAAATGGATGAACAACAAAGATACAAACTTACACTTTTGCAATGAATATAAATCAAATATCCAATCAAATAAATACATTTGTGCTGAAATTCAGATACCAAACAGAAGAAATTCAGCCTCGTCCATTTTCAGTCTCCAAACCGTAGTTTATATCAAGAAACACTGAAACTGTGCATCATATAAACAACATGAATAAACATTTTGATGATTGTGTTTGTGAACAATAACAAAAGGACTTTTCATTCTGATGGGAATGAGATGTTCATTAACACAAATACTCACTTTTGAGAGATGAACTGAGGATTTTGAGAAAAGTTCAGACTTTTGCAAGAAATCCAATGTTTTGTGCTGTTTTTAGAAGTTGTTTCGAAAATGCATTCGAGAAAACGCTTCAAAGCAACTGAGAACAACTGGATAAAATAAATCTGCGTTTAACCAAAATTTCCAGACCAACAGAAACTTTATATGATAGAAAAAAAAAATCCAGACTACACAATATTATTCAAGATGAGCTAAAATATTCAAGATATTGGCATGAAATTCGAGATTTGACAATTTCGAAAAATTATTCTGAATCGGACAAATGATTTCAGGTTACGCTACATGTTCCCATGGTAACAATATTGTTCTGGATTAGACAAAATATATAGATAGATAAAATATAGATCAAAATGTAGCGCTACAACATCTGTGTCCTTTCCTGCAATATAATTCCAGATGTGTTAGCATAATTATCATGATGAAGGTGAGAGGTTAATGAAGGAAGGAGAGGAAGAGTCAGGAGGAATGGGGGGAGGGGGTGGAATTTGCATACATTTGGAATATATGGAGTATTTGCATATTTAATAAATATTCATAAACCTTTTCATTTCTAATGAGAGTAAAGTTATAGCTCGTGTTTCTCCACCAGCTGATGTACAATGTCCAATAAAAATATTAATACATTTTTGCTTTTGATTTATTGCAGAACGTGGGCAGGACTTTGGCTTTATTCGTTCGCATCCCAAAGGTTCTAATAATAAAAACAACTGAGTGAAAATATGATTGGATTTTGTAACATACATTTACTAATTTTTTATCTATTTTTATCCTTTTATTCGTACATATTTTTTCCTTCAATTGGTAAATTATTTGGAAATAAATGTAAAAAAATCTCACTCACTCTCCATGAGCTCTAAATAACCTTTACTCTTCTGAGAGGATGTTCCACTAGACTTTGTGGAGATTTGTGTTCATTCAGCTACAAGAGTGTTAGTAAAGTCAGGTAGTGATGTGGGGGAGAAGGTGAGGAGGTTCCTGGGTTGCCATCAGCTTTCACATTCGTTAGTCCAATTGGGAGATCTTCCACTCCAACCCATGTAAAGCAGACCTTCATGGAGCTGCCTTTGTGCACAGGGGGATCATTCTGCTGGAACAGGTTTGTATCTGCTAGTGAAGGGAACATTTTATGCCACATCCAAAGACTTGGAGAAGAACCACATATGGCTGGAAAAGTCCGCTGTCTCAATACTTTTGTCTCTTTAGTGTATAAGCTGTTAGTATAGAAACAGTGTTTAAAGAAGCGCATTAACATAAATCGTCTCTCGTCTATAAATCAGTTTATAAATCACAAGTCTTTGCTTGCGTACTGTTTCCGCTGCCTCTGAAGACATGCCAATACTACAGGGAGCGGTATCTCCATATCTGGGATGCAGTAACCATGGTTACCTGCTCGTCTAAGGACAACGACAGAGTGAAGGAATGGTGGAGGATCTGCTTCTCTAATACTGTTGCATTCGAAAGATCGGTTCAGGAAAGAAAAAGAGCAAGATGGAGAGAGAGAGAGAGAGAGAGAGAGAGAGAGAGAGAGAGAGAGATGGAAAACACATTTTATTATTATAAATCAGTGCAGTTCATGTGCTTGCGAGAAGTAACGCATGATTTGAGGTGTAGTAACATGATACTGAGACGTTCTCATTTACAATGCTTTACTCATTTCTTCTGTGTGTGTGTGTGTGTGTGTGTGTGTGTGTGTGTGTGTGTGTGTGTGTGTGTGAGAGAGAGATAGAGAGATAGAGATAATAGATAAAGTGAGAGAGACGCTGCAGCTCCCTTTACTGACAGCCTGAAATAAGCGAACAAATCAATATACTACTGCGGTGAACCAGCTGGACTAATGCACCCTAATGTAACTCCCGAGCACTCTATCTATCTATCTATCTATCTATCTATCTATCTATCTATCTATCTATCTATCTATCTATCTATCTTGTTTATCCAACTCAAATTTATTTCTTTGTCTATTTATTCATCTTACTGTAATTTTATATTTTATCTCTGTCCATCTATTCATCAATCTATCCATCCAACCATGCATCTATTTAGCCATCCATCCATCCATCCATCTACCCATCCATTCATCCATCCATCCATCCACCCATCCATCCATCCATCTATCCATCCATCCATCCATCCATCCATTCATCCAGTTCTCTAACCCTCCTTCCATTTACCAAAAAATGTATCCATCATCCATTTATCCAGCCATCTATTCACATATTCATCTATCCATCAGTTTATTCACTCATCCATCCATCCATCCATCTATCCAATCATCCATCCATCAGTTCATCCATCCATTCATTAATTTATCTATTCATCTAACCCCCAACCTTCTGTCCATTAATCCATACCTCTCTTCACCTAACCATGGGATTTGTCTCATTATTATTTGTCTAATTATTTAATTGTTTGTTTTATTCTATCTATCTATCTATCTATCTATCTATCTATCTATCTATCTATCTATCTATCTATCTATCTGTCTGTCTGTCTGTCTGTCTGTCTGTCTGTCTGTCTGTCTGTCTGTCCTGGTATTTATTTGAACAGAGAGCGTTAAGTAACGTGGTGTTTAATGGAGTAATGAATCAGTAAAAAGATGAAACAGAGTTCCAGCAGATGATCTAAACGAAACCCCTTTATATCTCCTCCAGGACGGTGCAGAGAGACGGCCTGCTCAGCCTGACCACTCCTTCTGTAACGCACACTGCCGTTAAAAATGAAGCACGTCACAGTAGTATTTCCTGTCGGTGGAGAAGCGTACAGAAAGGGTCAAATGTAGCACCGACACACCACAACCAACATTAACACATTCTCACTGCGTTACACCAGAACCTCAGTGTGTGAGAGCACCAGCTTCTTGTGCACAGAAAACAGTTGCATTTGCAGAACATCTGCTTTCTATCTCAGCGAAAGAATGACATCATGACGTCATTTTTTGCTCTGCATGTGTCCAAAGTCCTGCAGCTCTGTTTATAAATCATCATGAGCCGGTTATGATTCTCAGAGCTCAACTGCACATGGCTTCATAGAAGTGGTGGCAGGACATGGTGGTTCAGGGGTGGTGGCAGGACATGGTGGTTCAGGGGTGGTGGCAGCTGTGATTTTGCACCAACCATGTGACCACTTGCGAGGGTAGAATTTTTTTCTGCCCCGTTTATAACCTCTGTTTCATTAAAATCCGTGGCTCGCTTGGCATTCAGAGGCTCTTTGGTCACGCCGGACAGACACAATGTTACCCTCCACCCATTTTCTCGGCCTCGAAAATGGGCGTGGCCAAGCGCCTGTGCATATGGAATGGTGTAGAATAGAATAGAACAGGGCGGGGGCTTTGCGCATGCGCGCTGCGCTCCTCCTGTCCTTCTTGGCGCATCAGCTGGAGAAAAGGGAAGCGCAGATCTTCTTTCTTCGCCTTTGATTTCTCGTTTGCGCTTCGGCTTCGATCCTCTCTGACTTCCGACCGCACAGCACGGCTGTTTTTCTTTTTTCCTTCTTCCTAAAAAAGCGACAGAGCCTCTTTTTTTTTGTGACATCTTTTTATTCCAGTCGTAACGGTTCATCCAGAAGAGGGTGAAGATGTCCGGATATCAGGGCAAGAAGAACATCCCTCGCATCACCGTGAGTTCATGGCACAAATATTACATTTCAGTAGAATATCAAAAGGTGCTTTGGATTTGTAGGACAGATAAAAAAAATCCACACGTTTTCCTGATGCATAGGAATGCATTTTTTATTTTATTATATCCTGGCACCATTTTTGATACTAAATATATTATCTGATCTAAGAGATTATTTGCAAAACCACGATCTGCCATAGGACTTAATTATGCATTAATTGTTTTTTTAATTATTATATAAAAATATCCAGCTGTCACCTGAAATCTAAATGCTCTCATGCACCAGCTGCATATAGAAATAACATCATAATATATCTTATGCATCGAATTAAACCAAATGATACGATCTGAGCAACCTTAGTCTGCTTATTGGACTCCAGATCAGCTGATAAAGAATGTCCGATCTCCTCTGAACCTCTTTCATATCTGCCCTTTGTTAAAGGCTGCGGCGGCTTTCTTTCTCAGGTTGCCAGATTGATATTTTTTACGCAAATCATTTTGCGGCACCTATGATAGGATTTGAGTAACTGCTTTGGGATCACGTTAGGAGAACTCGAAATTTTTTTCTTTCTTTATATTTTATATTAGAATATGATTTGAAAAAGGTGATGAAATCTGGCAACCATGCAGCTGAGTTTCATGTCGCATCCGCCCATCCACAGCCAGGGCCAGCTGGGAGCGGTATGCAGGGTAGGACTGTGGAACAAAAAAAAAAAAAAAAAAGGGAAAAGGACAGGAAAAGGGGGTCTAGTGTCATAAGGGCTGAAGAGAAAGCACCAGATCGCTCGAAATCTCACCACAACACCTTTTCTTATTTCATTTCACAGGGATGGAACCCTTATCTTTTATCTCTGGTGTTTTAAATATGTCCTTCAGATTGATTTCTTCATGCATCAATAGATAGATAGTGTAGAACAAGCATTTCTCTGAAAGGTCTACGCTTCATGGACGTCTCAGGCAAGAATTCTGTATGCTTCTCCTAAAGGTTTTTTTTTTTTTTGATCCACCTTAATGAACAGGCTGGAACTCTGGAAGCCATGTTGTATATTCTTTTGCTCTTAACGTATAAGACGCATCCATACGTGTTCGTGAGCGCTCATAGACAATGCGTAAACCCTGATTGGAGAAAAATTCAGCTCAGTTGGAGGTCAGGATAGCTTTGTATTTTTTACAATGGAAGCCATGTTTGGTGGGCTTTAGGAGAGGAGGAAGGGAGGAAGGAAGGAAGCAGGTCTTCGGGGACGTGAGATGGCCTCTTCGCGCTACGAGTCCGTTCTTGTCCTTTGTGTTACTCAACCTAGGAGCAAGCTGCCAGGACCGTAGGAGCATGTGTTTTTTTAAATGGTGCAAAGCTGTAGAGGTGGAGGAACGGCTGAAGAACATGGAGTAGAAAAAAGAGAGAGAGAAGGAGAGGAATAGGGCAAGTAGGAATAAATTAACAAATGAATACAAGGGATGGGATTGATTTTGTTGCTGTGTGTGAGAGAGAGAAAGAGAGAGAGAGAGAGAGAGAGAGAAAGAGAGAGAGAGAGAGGGAGAGGGCCACACCCCTGTTCCTCACGTCCATCAGCACCAGCTGCCTGCATGCTGACAGCACCGACCTCCGAACACAACCGCAATATTTACACCCGAGTCAATGTTTTTAGGAACAAACACCGACACACAGGATGCAACCTATAAATTATCATTCATTCACTCCATCTGTCCATCCACAAGCCCACTAATAGGTTTCCTAATAGGTTCTAGGAAGCGTCCTCACTGCACACGTGGAGTCGAGACACCAGAAACATCTGTGAGGAATCAAAAAAGGCAAAATATTTTACAAGATGTTTTAGACAGGACGATACCACTTTAATATTTATCATTTTCTAGAACTCAAAGCAGATTGATTTTCTTCCCCACAGTTTTATATTTTATATATTTTTTTACATTTTTTTATAGATTTTTTTTTTTATTTAATTCAAGTCAAATTGGTGCAGTTGAATTTGTCAGAAGTCAAAGAAAATCTATTAAATGTTAAAGCAGAACTTATATATATATAAGAGAGAGAGAGTGAGAGAGAGAGAGAAAGAGAGATTTTCTTTAACCCAAACATATTAAAAAAAAATAATAATTTGTATGTTAGACTTAATTGTTTAATTGTTGATAAATTGTATTTATTTTTTTGTAATATTCTTTTTCTTGTTATATCTAAAAGCAGATACAAATCTAATTCTAAAATATATATATAAATAAAAGTAGATACAATTTAAATAATTGAAATTCTTTATAATTTTTTTTATATTTGTGGGTTTTTTGAGAAAAGTTTATTTTTGTCAAAACAAAAATGTATAAAAAGAATGTTTTGGTTTAAATAAATAAATAATAAATAAATAAAAAAAACTTACAAATATATATTTTTATGAATTAAATTCAATGCATTTTTTTAAGAGAATAAGAGAATAGACGCATCTTAATTTTTTTTATTTCGATCATTTTTATAAATCAAACCAGATACAAAATCTTCATCCATTTTTTTTTACATCAATTTTGTTGCAACCTAATTTTTTCTAGTTATTTTGAATAGAATCCAATCAAATTCCTGCTCTTTTTCTTTTCAATTAATTTTTTATAAGACCAAAATTGACTTCAATTGAGTTTTAGCAAATCAGTCTGAAACTGCCAGGTGTTTATATTGTTTTGTTTTGACAAATGTCAGAGAGAAAGAACACAGTACACACACACACACTCACACACACCCACACACACACACACACACACACACACACACACACACACACACACACTCAAAAACACACATGTACAAGCTGAGTTGAACTTTAATTTGATTCTGAGGTTTTTCTGGGAAGATCCACTGATTAGATTTACATGCAGTGTATTTCCTCGAATCTCTTCAGACTGCATGATGAATGCTCAGGGGAGCGGGCAGCAGAAGGTCTGGGTAATTGGGTTGGGCAGGGCAGTGGTGGTCAGCTGCTCTCTCTCTCTCTCTCTTTCTCTCTCTCTCTCTCTCTCTCTCTCTCTCTCTCACACACACACACACACACTGCAGTGTGAGCTCTCTGTTCTCATAAAAAAAAAAAAATGACGTCTTTATTTCTCCACCTGCTTTTCCACGTCCAGCTTCGGTCATCCTGCTTTTGATATGTGTGTGTGTGTGTGTGTGTGTGTGTGTGTGTGTGTGTGTGTGTGTGTGTGTGTGTGTGTGTGCGCGCTGTGGCTACACTGTGTGTGTGTGTGTGTGTGTGTGTGTGTGTGTGTGTGTGTGTGTGTGTGTGTGCGCTTTGGCTTCACCCATAAAGCCAATTTTACAGCCAAAAGTATTGGGACACCTGGCTTATATGTGGATCTTGTAGAACTTTTACCACAAAGATGGACCTTGGAGATCCAGCTCAATGAAGATTTACTTTACATGGGTTTATCTTCACATGGTTTGGAGTGGAAGATCTCCTGCTATACAGAACGCTGACTGCACCCCAAACATCCTTACCTTCTCACCTACATCAGTACCTGACTTTACTCACACGCTTGTGGTTGAATGAAATTTCTATAAATCTCCATAAAATCTAGTGGAACATCTTCCCAGAAGAGTGGAGGTTATTATAAGGGTTAATAGAGAATAAATGTGGAATGGGATGTTCAAAAAGTAGCAGATACCAATCTTAAGATCTGGTGTACCTTTTTAGTCCAAAACATGAATCATAAACGTTCCCTTTTTTATTTTATTTTATTTTTTTGCGTGATTGAATACGGTGGTGGTGGTGTGAAAAAACCCGTCCGGCATTTTAACGGTGAAATTGGTTGTGACAGCCGAACGCTCAGCTCCATCTTTCCTACTGGAAATCCTTCGTTCTTTGCCCAACTCTTCAGTTACTATGGCAACTGCATTGTAGTCGCAGAATGCACTGCATCTTGTTCTGCGGTCGTTTCAGCTCTTTGACACACACACACACACACACACACACACACACACACACACACACACACACACTTGTCTTCCAGGAATAATGTGTCTCTCGTCAGCTGCATTGCTCGTGCATTGCCCCCCACCCCACCCCCATCCCCCAACCCAGGAGAGGAGATAAAAAGGTGGTGTTTTTGGAGGGTTTTTACCGCAACGTATCACCACTTGGGTTTTCCTTCAGGACGATCAGATATCAGCTTCCTAGACAGACAGAAATCTATTGGAGGAACAACGATGCAGGTGATGGGGGTTTAAAGCTGCTTTCACGTTCACTATATGGACAAACTGTTCCCACAAAGCCAGAGGAACACCATTGTATAGAACGTCTTTGGATCTGGTGGCATGAAATTTTACTTCACTTGAACTAGGAGACCCAAAATCTGTTCGACATGTCAATGCCCCTGTGCACAAATCCGGCTCCATGAAGATCTGCTTTACATGGGTTTGGAGTGGAAGATCTCCTGCTATAGAGTAAAACCCTATTCAACACCTTTGGAGTGATTGTGAACCACAAATTCCTACAAAATCTAGTCTTCTCAGAAGATGGTCAGGTTTCCACAGACTGTAGGTTTGTATTAATATAAGCCGATGAGAACAGAGTAGGTAGAAATTTTCTTCAGGAATGTTTTGGAGATTTTTGGGGGAAAATCAAGGACACGTTTTAGATGCAACACACAAAGTGTTCGTTATTTATTTACTTCTCCGGTGATTGTTTCCATCTCGTGTCCGTGTTTGCGTTTTCGACATTTAAGAACGTGTTTTTAGTTCCAGACACACTTTTTTTTGAGATATTACTCAACCCTGGACACAAGTTAAAGACACGCCATTTACAATAGTTAAATGGTGGTAAGATTTCGAATCTCCCACACGCTCCATATTAACGTCTTCATCCAACAAGAACGAAAGAACTACTTTCTACTCATCACATATACACTACAGCACAATGAAATTCTTCCTTCACATATCCTGCTGTTAGGAAGAACACAGCCTCAGCCATGATACAGAGCTCATGGAGCAGAATGGGTTAAGGGCCTTGCTCAAGGGCCCAACACTGGTAGCTTGGTGCTGCTGGGGCTCAAACCTCCAACTTCTTGGTAGTAACACAAAGCCTTAACTGTTGAGGTAGCACTTTCCAAACACCCCTGAAGTGAGTAAAAAGGTGATGTTTTGGAGAGCACTGATCGTTTGACTTCAGCGTGAGTAGATGGGAGGGGAAAGGATAAGTGGGTGGACAGATTTAGGTTTCTGATGTTATACGATTTCTGTGAATTTCTATTTAATTAAGAGAGAATTATGATTTCATTTCAAAAATTTGGTGCATGTTGCATGCAAACATCTAATAGATCTTAATACAAGAGCTTTAATCTTCCATTAAACCAGATCATGAGGCATTCACATTCTGAAAAGTGGCTCAATAGAGTCGAAGTTCAGCTTGCAGGCAGCAGGAGGTTCAACAAATGATAAGCCGCAACTTTAAAAACGTGTCTGTTGCGTCTAGATGCGAGAGTTTACAGCTGCTGTTCGTACACCAGATAATGGTCTGGGAGCTAGCATGACGTCATGGCTTCTGTCTCCTTTACGCTCTGTGAGCGCTGCAGTTGCTTTTGGCGTCTCTTTGAGTTTTACTTTATGTTTAATCCGTCTTCATTTTAGCTCCAGCCGTACTGTATGTGGATAACCTGTTCCGTATGGAGAGAACTCTGAGCTGTTCTCATCTTCATGTTCTCATCGGTGAAGCATCTGTTGCTTAATTAATCTTTTGGAGCTACACGAGCACAAACAGTGAAGGTGAAGGACTGTGGGAATGGACCTCGTAATCTATCTGTCTGTCTGTCTGTCTGTCTGCCTGTCTGTCTGTCTGTCTGTCTGTCTGTCTTTCTGTCCGTCCGTCCATCTTACAATCTATTTACTTATCTATCTATCACTTTATCTGTCTATCTATCTATCTGTCTATCTATCTATGTATGTATCTATCTATCTGTCTGTCTGTCTGTCTGTCTGTCTGACAAATCTATCTATTTATTTATCTTTTTATCTGTCTGTCTGTTAAATACATCTATCTGTCTGTCTGTCTGTCTGTCTGTCTGTCTGTCTGTCTGTCTGTCTGTTGAAGCTGTCTGTCTGTCTGTCTGTCTTACAAATCTATCTATCTATGTATCTGTCTGTCCGTCCGTCTTACAAATCTATCTATCTATGTATCTGTCTGTCTGTCTGTCTGACATATCTATCTATTTATTTATCTCTTTATCTGTCTGTCTGTTAAATCTGTCTGTCTGTCTGTCTGTCTGTCTGTCTGTCTGTCTGTCTGTCTGTCTGTTAAATCTGTCTGTCTGTCTTACAAATCTATCTATCTATCTATCTATCTATCTATCTATCTATCTATCTATCTATCTATCTATCTATCTATCTATCTGCCTGTATGTCTGTCTCTCTGTCTACCTAGTTATTCGTTTATCTGTGTAATTATCGAGCTGCACACGTGTTTAATTACACGCCTCAATAATTGCGAATCGTCGAAAGCAAAAACACACTTTAAAAAGTACTTAAATTCAGTAATGAAGAAAAAATACTTCCTTTCCACTGTTGATCATTTCTGATCTTCTGTTCGTTTTGGTTTTTATTTGTGTCCTTGTTTTGCAAGTTGTGTTAGGAGTTGCCTGTTTCAGGGCTTCACCATCATGTTGGGGGGACGCCAGACGCACTCTGGCCCGGGTTGCCAAGCTGCCATTAAGCATGTAAAGCGTCAAGGTTGGGACAGAGACGCCTTTGTCTGAAAAACCATGCAGTGTGTCTTGTGACCAGAATGGATCCTGCTTGCTTTTCATGCAGAAATGAGTGTCCTTTGGGACTGAGCGTGTAAAGAAGTTTGTAGTAGGAGCGGCACTGGGTGTGTGTGTGTGTGTGTGTGTGTGTGTGTGTGCAGTGGGAGTGTCATGAAGCACTGATTTAGAAGATCTGGATCCTAGTCTATGGTTCATTTCATCCAACAGTGAGCTCTGTTTCATCGCTCGTCTTGTTGGTATCATTACTCAGGAAACGGGAAAAGGACACCATTACACCAAACAAGCAACCCAAAACACTTAGCACAGAGTGTGCACTCGGATCTGTTAGCAGTTCTGCCTCGCTAATCAATAACACACTGGTGCTTTTAACACATTAACACAAGATGGTTTTGCTCAACGGCGTTTTCCATGTTAAAGCAACACGTCACCCAGAAAATTAGTATACGGTTTAAAACAGCGCTATTCGTTTAAAAACAGGGGCCAATTGACACGTGAATGTGTAATGATCCCTAAAAGTGTATTTCCCTCTACTCCCTCATTTCTTATTTCTCCATTTAAAGGGTGCAACTTTATGGATGTTACTAGACAAGTATTCACCAAAAAAAGTAAAAAACAAAAACAGACTTTCAGGACTCAGAAGAACGCTGGGAGAGACGTGTTGATGGTGTGGAAACGTTGGTAAATAAAGCACTTTCTGGTAAACAGAGCGAATCTCAAAGATTTCTGATGCTACCTTGTAGATAAACTATGGATTGTTGATAGTGAGCCATGTACAGGTTTTGGACATAAAAACTGTTACACTGTTCTATAGGTTTCTCCACAATCTGTGTCCAAACTTCTGATTTGTATCAAACACTAGTTTCAGTGGTGGCAGTGATGGAGATTTGGGTTGTGGATCATGTGATAAACATATCTGAGAAAGTTACAGTGTGGAGAACTTCCAAATATTCTCACTATCCAGACTGTTCCTTTCCTTTCCTTTCCTTTCCTTTCCTTTCCTTTCCTTTCCTTTCCTTCGCTTCTCTACTCTTCTCTTTTCTTCTCCTCTATTCTTCTCCTCCCTTTCCTTCTCTTCTCTTCTCTTCTCTTCTCTTCTCTTCTCTTCTCCTTCCTTTCATTCTCTTCTCTTCTCTTCTCCTCTATTCTCTTCTCTTCTCCTCTATTCTTCTCCTCCCTTTCCTTCTCTTCTCTTCTCCTCTTCTCTTCTCTTCTATCCTCTTCTCTTCTCTTCTCTTTTCTTCTCTTCTCTTTTCTTCTTTTCTCTTCTCTTCTCTTCTCTTCTCTTTTCTTCTCTTCTCTTCTCTTCTCCTTTTCTCTTCTCTTCTCTCCTCTTCTCTTCTCTTTTCTTTTCTTTTCTTCTCTTTACCTTTCTCTTCTCTTCTCTTCTCTTCTCTTTACCTTTCTCTTTTCTTTTCTTCTCTTCTTTTCTCTTCTCTTCTCTTTTCTTCTCCTCTTCTCCTTTTCTCTTCTCTTCTCTCCTCTTCTCTTCTCTTTTCTTCTCTTCTCTTTACCTTTCTCTTCTCTTCTCTTTTCTTCTCTTCTCTTTTCTTTACCTTTCTCTTCTCTTCTCTTCTCTTCTCTTCTCTTTTCTTCCCTTCTGTTTACCTTTCTCTTCTCTTTTCTTCTCTTTTCTTCTCTTCTCTTCTCTTCTCTTCTCCTCTCTTTCCTTTTGACATATTTAACAGTAACACTTATCTACAAAACTAAATTAAATTAAATTAATAAATTAAATAATTTATAGCAGTATTATAGTGTATTATTATTATTCACTATTGCTGAATCATCACAGGGGAAGATGTTCATGATTGTAGACTTCAGACAGACAAAACATCTGGAAATATTGTATTCTGAAAGAAATACTGTGTTGTATTTGGTTATTGTGGTGATAATGGAAATAAAGTTGGGGAATTATTTTTTTCTTGGCAACATCAGGTGTTACGTTATATATATTTATATACTGTGTAGCTGAGACGACATTTGAAATTTGCCTCATGTTGAATACACCCGAGACTAAATTTAAGTCCTGTAAGCACATCTGGCTGCTCCAGTGGTGACGTCCTGGCATTTGAGGAACTGGTTGATCTGAGTGTGGTGAGAAACTCACTGATGTGCTCGGTGAAAAGAAATGCCAGCCTCGTAAATGTCTTTAAAAGGTTCCGGTTAAATTAGTACGAGGATCTGATGCTTCAGATTTCAGCTTTCCTTTCCTTCCTAAGCACAGACTCTGTAACCCGAGTCAATTCTTCCACTCTGCACATTTTATTCCTTCAGAATTCTGCACTTTTATCTCGGTTCCTTTTCCATGTAATAATGTTCATATGTTCATGTTTCCAGAGTGAGAGACTCCTAATCAAAGGAGCGAAGATCGTGAATGATGACCAGTCCTTCTCAGCAGACATCTACATGGAGGATGGACTCATCAAGTAAGTATTTCTGATAGACAGACAGAAAGACAGACAGACAGACAGACAGACAGACAGACAGACAGACAGATAGATAGATAGATAGATAGATAGATAGATAGATAGATAGATAGATAGATAGAGACAGACAGACAGACAGATACACAGACAGACAGACAGACAGACAGACAGACAGACAGACAGACAGACAAACAGATAGATAGATAGATAGAGAGACAGATAGATAGATAGATAGATAGATAGATAGATAGATAGATAGATAGATAGATAGATA
>MU551652.1:1327040-1340103 GCA_024362625.1 Silurus asotus
GATAGATAGATAGATAGATAGATAGATAGATAGATAGATAGATAGATAGATAGATAGATAGACACAGACAGACAGAAAGATAGATAGATAGATAGATAGATAGATAGATAGATAGATAGATAGATAGATAGATAGATAGACAGACAGACAGACAGATACACAGACAGACAGACAGACAGACAGACAAACAGATAGATAGATAGAGAGACAGATAGATAGATAGATAGATAGATAGATAGATAGATAGATAGATAGATAGATAGATAGATAGACACAGACAGACAGATAGATAGATAGATATGAAAGACAATCATAAGATTTAGCACTTCACTAAAATACCCCTTTCCAATCTTTTCCTTTCCTTTTCCTTTTTTCTTTCCTTTCCTTTCCGTTTCTTTTCTTATTTTTCCTCTTCTCTTCTCTTCTCTTCTCTTCTCTTCTCTTCTCTTCTCTTCTCTTCTCCTTCCTCTCTCCTGCTCTGTAGGCAGATTGGTGAGAACCTGATTGTCCCAGGTGGAGTGAAGACCATCGATGCTCATGGCCGCATGGTGATGCCTGGAGGTATTGATGTTCACACTCGCTTTCAGATGCCTGACCGAGGCATGACAGCAGCTGATGACTTTTACCAGGGCACCCGGGCGGCAGTGGCAGGAGGAACCACCATGATCAGTGAGTCTCAGCACGACTGCTGTGTGAAATAATCACTCCGTCTCTCAGACAATCCTCTTATACGACATGGCACAGGGGAGACTCATGGAACATGTGAAGGAACTTCACACACTTCCATTAGATTTTCAATCGAAAATCCACTGCAGTCTGATTTATTGCAAACTGACAAATACTGTTCACCTCATTTCCAGATGTTCTTCCTGCAAAACATGATAATATTCTCAGGTATCTATTTTTGTACTGAAACGTTCACTTCACTCACACCAGAGGTTCAGTGGAGCAGAACAGTGGAGCAGAACTTTGGGTTTTTTTTTCATAGCTTTTGAAATTCTGACTTGTGAACTCATGAGGTCTTTGAGCGAATAAAATGCAAACGATTTATATATTAGTTTATACTGTTAGTATCTCATTACCTTTTGTGGGGAAATGTTTTGTTTCTTTTGGGTTTAGGCCCTTTCCCAGCTCTGAACATTCAAGATGTAATGAGGTTAAAGCTAAAGTTAAAAAAAGAGGTAAAGAAGAGAAGAGAAGCGAAAAGAAAAGAATAGAAGAGAAGAGAAATATTAGGAAATAAATAATAAGATAAATATAAGGAAAGAGAAGAGAAGAGAAAATAAAAGGAAAGGAAAGGAAAGGAAAGGAAAAAGAAGGAAATGAAAAATAAGAGAAGAGAAATAGAAGAGAAGAGAAATAGAAGAGAAGAAAAGAAAAGAAAAGAGAAGAGAAATATCAAGAAAGGAAAGAAAAGAGAAGAGTAAAGAAGAGAAGAGAAAGAAAATGAAAGGAAAAAGAAGGAAATGAAAGAGAAAAGAAGAGAAGAGAATAGAAAATGAAAGGGAAAAAAGGAAATTAAAAATAAAAGAAGAGAAAGAGAAGAGAAATAGAAGAGAAGAAAAGAGAAGAGAAGAGAAGAGAGGAGAGGAGAAAATGAATGGGAAAAAAAGGAAATGAAAAATAAAAGAAGAGAAAGAGAAGAGAAGAAAAGAGAACTAGAAGAGAAATAGAAGAGAAGAGAAGAGAAGAGAAGAGAAGAGAAGAGAAGAGAAGAGAAGAGAAGTTTAATTTAGATTCTTATCACTGATGGAACTGTAATAAATGGACACTCGGTGTTGAGTCTCGTTGATTTTAAGGTTTCTTTCTCATCCTGTCTCAGTTTTTCTTTTCCACAGTTCCCACTGGATCTCTAATTAGGGATAAACTTAAAATTATAAGGAACAAAATTATAAATTATTTCATTAGTGCTTCATCTCCATTCCTCTGCTTTGAGACAGTGTCCACTGTAAAAAAAATCTCTGCACCTGAAATATTGTTGAATTGAATAAAGGCTTCTGGCGTGAATGGAAAACGAAATAGTGCTTCACTAGTGAGCATAATGACGGTTTATAAAGAGACTGATTTAAATCAGATCAGGGTTACAATCTCTCAGTAAACAAATCTGACCTCCAGTGACCTCTAAGCAATAAACTTGTCTTCCTTCTGTACCGATAATTCATCATTATCACTCACTCAGTATACGTGTCTATCCGCATTAAAAAAGTCTTCGCCTGTGTGTCTGTGTGTCTTCGCCCAATTAGTTGATCACGTGGTTCCGGAACCGGGGACCAGCCTGATGGCGGCGTTTAATCAGTGGCGTCAGTGGGCCGACAGTAAGTCGTGCTGCGATTACTCGCTCCACGTCGACATCACGGAGTGGCACAAAGGCATCCAGGAGGAAATGGAGACTCTCGTGAAGGACCACGGTACGACACGTAAAAATTTAACACGGTGTTCATCACTATCTTCTAAGATGTTTGAGTAGAATTGAATGTTCCATCATAAAGACACTATAAATGGAGAAACACGATGCTTCGTTGCTGTTACAATAAGCTCCACTCTATTATGAAGATGCTCTAGATATTGTGAAGAGATTTGTGGAAGTTCAAGTAAAGAAAAATTCCATGCTCCTGCATCAAAAGACCTAAATACAATTGTGTGTCTCCAGAAAAAAACTGAAAAAAGTCAGGTGTGCCAATACTTTATACAGCTGTTGCATTCTTGTTAATTCCTTTGTTTATCTTCTTTCCAGGTGTGAACTCTTTCCTGGTCTATCTGGCCTACAAGGACTTCTTCCAGCTGACCGACTCTCAGGTATGCGTCTCAGGAACTTCTCATTGGTTCTCCTACACTCAGCCTACATCGCCCAGCCGAAATTAAATCCAGACCCGTTCGACATTATTTACATCATGTAAGCTGCGAGACACAGTGTTTCCTTTAGACGTGAAGCTTTCCAGAGGCACAGAGTGAATCAGGCATAAGACCAAGGGACTAAAAAAATGCGGGAAACGATCTTTTAGAGATGCCTTTCTGACTCATTCATAAACAAAAGGGGGCTCTGGTGGTCTCCTGCTCCCTTTTCCATCTGCGTGAAAAAACACATCGCCAGAACGAAATCCAGAATCCAAGAAGGTCTGCTTAGGCCAATTTCAAAGAAATAGTGGTGCATATGTGATTGTACGTGTGTGTGTGTTGGTTCTTGTGCAGATCTATGAGGTGTTCAGCGTGATCCGGGACCTCGGAGCCATCGCGCAGGTCCACGCCGAGAACGGAGACATTATCGCCGAGGTAAGATTCCCCGATCGGGAAAAGACTTTAACACACACCATATGGATTAAACCATCAGAGACTTCTGTAAAGCGTTCAGACTTTATACTGGCGCAGTCAGAAGAGCATAACTCCTTCATGATATCAGAGTTATTAATGCACACGCTCGGCTCTGGACTGTTTTGCTTGTCACAAACATCTCCAGAAATCAGAATACAGTCCTCATCGTAGAGAAGAGAAAGAGATGGCGACGTTTTTGCACCAAACCGGTTTTTTTTTGTTAATATAAGCAAAATATATGCATAAAATTTGCATAAATCAAATGTAAGATTAAATGGATCCTTTTTTTTTTATTACACATACACTATATGGAAAAAGTATAGGGACACCTGAATTTCCCAGCCATATGCGGTTCTGCCCTGAACTGTCACCACAACGTATTTGTGTAGGACGTAATAGCAGTGAATTTTCCCTTCACTTGAATTAGAAGACCCAAACCTGTTCTACTGTCCATGAAGATGTGCTTTACATGGGCTGGAGTGGATGATCTCCTGCTATGGAGCTCCAACCATACGTTTATTATAAAAAACATAATAAAAATGTATAAAAACATTAATAAGCAAGCAAATAAGCAAATAAATAAATAAATAAATGAATATTTTAAGATTTACAGGATAAGTACATAAAAAAATAATTATAAATATATACATATATATATATATATATATAGATATAATTTTTTTTTACATTTTATTTATTTATTTTTTTTAATCGTGGTTTTGTGATTTTTAATCAAAAATGTAATTTAATCACTTGCGGGAGTATTCTAGGAAGTTTACATTTTATTTATTTATTTTTGCCCCCAGTTCAATAGTTTTGCAAAAGTTTACCATTTTCAATATTTAATATCCATAAATAAATAAAAATATATGCGATTTTGATCATTAAATATTTTATTTGATATTAAGATTTTTTTTTTTTCTAAATAATTGCAAACTTGGACCTGATCTAAGAAATGCTTAGTTGGTATAAAATATAAATGTATGAATAAACACTAAAAATAAATCAATAATGAACAATAAATAATGAAATGTAAATCAAAGACACTGCAGTCTGATGCAGGAATCCAGGGCTGTAAAAAAAAGAATCGGTCGTATAGCAGGAACAACAATTATATTGAAGAAATCTGGAAGAAAGATTGTCGTGTATAGAGTGTAAAGAACATCCCTGTGTTCATGCGTCACCTCTTTGTTTATCCTACAGGAGCAGCGCAGAATACTGGATTTGGGAATCACCGGGCCGGAGGGACATGTGCTGAGTCGTCCAGAAGAGGTACATCACGCATTTACACCAAATCTTGCAGGGATCAGTGTGGAGGTTGTTCAGGAGAAATTACCTCGCTTGTGTGACAGGTGGTGGCTTTTTAACCTTTAGATCTGAAGGTCATGAGTTCAACTCCCAGCCACACCAACCTGCCCCTTCAGGGTCCCTGAAAAAAGGCTCTTAACGTCATAGCTGTTCAGTTATATGAATGAGGGCATCTGCCAAATGCCATAAACAGCATATACAACATGATGGGGAAGATCCCCAAAAAATATAAAGCCACACCATATAATATAAAAGACTGGAACTCTTGTAAAGCATAGAGCTGGATTTGTGTTGGAGCAGGTTTGGATCTCCTAAACGATTGTGTGCATCCAATTTTGTAACATACACTATATTTCCAAAAGTATTGGGTCACCTGACCTTTCCTTCTATATGCGTTTCTTTTCCAAACTGTAACCACAAAGCTGGAAGCACTCAATTTTTACATTCACTTGAACTTGGAAACCCAAACCTGTTCCAGCATGGCGATGCCCCTGTGCACAAAGTGAGCTCCTTGAAGATCTGGCTTACATGTTTTGGAGAGTAAGATCTTAAGTGGCCTGCTATAGAGCTCTGATCTCATCCCTACTGAACACCTTTGGGATGAATTGGAACTGGAGCGTGGACAAAACTCCATTTAGGGATTTGTTGCAGGAATGTAGGATGTGCCAATGCTAACAGAAATCCCACTTCTGTCTTGTGGTGTTTAGGTGGAGGCCGAGGCGGTGAACCGCTCCATCACTGTGGCCAATCAGACCAACTGTCCTCTTTACATCACCAAGGTGATGAGCAAGAGCGCTGCGGATGTGATCGCCCAGGCCAGGAAGAAAGGTTCGAACCTCAATAACAGGGTTACGTTCTTAAAAAAAAACTGTGTCTGATTAAAACCACATGTGAGACGAATGAAATCTCTGATCATTCATAGCATTCATCATGACCCACTTTCACTTGGCCATTATTTAGAGTTCACCAGAATTAGAGCAGATAATTGCTGTATGATTACACGTTAGCGCTGGTTTTGATGTGATGTCGTGCGATTGGTCGGCGCAGGCACAGTGGTGTACGGGGAACCGATCACGGCGAGTCTCGGCACAGACGGCTCGCACTATTGGAGCAAAAACTGGGCCAAAGCTGCAGCATATGTGACCTCTCCTCCTCTGAGTCCGGATCCCACCACGCCCGACTATCTCAACTCCCTGCTGTCATGGTGAGATGCTTTTTTTTTTTTTTCCTTCTTGATATATTCCTGCTCCACTTTTTTGGTCATAATTATAAAATAAGCATTAGCCGGTGCCAATTTGGAACCACTGAAGAGTGAAAAAAGGAAGAGAGTGAAGTCATGGGTTTTGAAAAGGAACCCGCCCTGTTACGGGGCAGAAAATATCCACGTTTCTGTTGCTTTTTTAGCGTTCGTTCTCATTTCCAGTCTTTGAAATATAAGGAGGGTGCAGTCAATGTGCCAATTCAGCTCAATAGGGTTGGAGCTCTACAGCAGGAGATCTTCCACTCCAACTCATTTAAAGCAGATCTTCATAGAGCTGGCTTTGTACTAGTGACGGGTAATTCATGAAGGAGTCGAGTCTTTAATGTGACTCAGAAGAACGAGTCGTGTTAAAGAGTGATTCGGTCGGGTTCTACTGGACACGCATGAGCAGAGCATCTCGAACTCTCTGTAGGTTATGTGCAGGAAACAGAATTGCATCGTTCGTTATTTAATCATGCGACTATGCAGATATTCAAAAACAACGACTCAAAAAAAGATTCGTTCATTAGGTGCTGTACAGTATGATTAGGGAGCGCTGACTGGGAATTTTATCTAAAAACAGTTTCCTCCATTTTTCCGTGTCCTTAGTGGTGACCTTCAGGTGACGGGCAGTGCCCATTGCACCTTCAACACCGCGCAGAGGGCTGTGGGCAAAGATGACTTCACCCTCATCCCTGAAGGAACCAACGGCACAGAGGAAAGGATGTCGATCATCTGGGACAAATGTGTGGTGAGTAGGACACAGTTGGGACACACTGGAATATCTGGGGACATCTATCTATCTGTCTGTCTGTCTGTCTGTCTGTCTGTCTGTCTGTCTGTCTGTCTGTCTTGTTTATCCATTTTTACAACCCAAATGTATTTCTTTGTTTGTCTATCTATTAATCTTACTGTTCATTTAATATTTTATCTCTGTCTGTCTATCTATCTATTGATTAATCCATTCATCCAACCGTGCATCTATTTATCCATCCATCCATCCATCCATCCAGTTCTTTAACCCTCCTTCTATTCACCAAAATGTTTTATATATCTGTCTGCTCGTCTGTCTATCTGCCTGCATGCCTGTCTGTCTGCCTACATATCTGTCCGTCAATCCATCTATCCATCCATCCATCCATCCATCCATCCATCCATCCATTTATATATGTTTACACGATTTTGTATGATTATTTGCTCAGTCAGAATTTGACCCCATACATACAAAATACAGGTGCTATTAAAAAGATTTTATATAACACCTTAAGCAAGGGTACACATTCAGTTTTTTAGAAGATTCAGTTTATTAAAGTTTAAATCTTTTTTTTTCATTTCCATAATGAACGACTTTCAATCATGCATTTTCTCTGCAGGTGTCTGGGAAGATGGACGAGAACCAGTTCGTGGCCGTGACCAGCACGAACGCGGCTAAGATCCTCAACCTGTACCCGCGTAAGGGCCGCATCGCTGTGGGATCAGATGCAGACCTGGTGCTCTGGGACCCTGATCTCACTAAGATCATATCGGCCAAGAGCCACAATCTGGTGAGGGTTTCCTTTCTTGTTAGATGTGCTTTAATGTTGGTTTATGAATTCTATTTTAAAGCAAAAGCCCTAAAACATCTAAAGAGAGCTGTGTGGGCGTGTCAGTGAGAGAGATCATTGTAGCCTAAATGTGTCCAATATAAGGAAAAAAACAAACATGTAACAGGACAAGCAGGAATGTGCCTCCATAATGAACACGCTTGTATGGTTAAGATAACGCCTTCATGGTCTCAGCATACAGATCCTTTTTTGCAAACTGTTGGAGTTTTTATGGAAAGGTTTTTTTCTGTGTGGATTCAAAGTGTTCGGTCGTGTTGTTCACCAGAGTCTGGGTGTGGAGCTCTGACTCATGGTTTAGCGCTGATGTCATGCAGAAACGCTGCCCAAGTGTTGGATCATAACTCAACTGACTGTTGGCAGCTGGAACAGGATGTGTGTGTGTGTGTGTGTGTGTGTGTGTGTGTGTGTGTGTGTGTGTGTGTGTGTGTGTGTGTGTTTAAAAGAGAAAGAGAGCGAGAATTGGACTAAATGCATCCTGCATGCTCATGAACTCTACACCACAGCAGGACAGAAGGTGTTGATTAATTTTCTGCAGTACTGCAGCTCCAAATAATAGGTTGATATTAATGCAGCTGTTTCCATAGCGACTGCTTATTTACAAGAAGGATTTTGTGGTCACTTGACACTCCATATAATTTAATACAACTAACTGTCTGGTTTCAGAGGTTCATGAAACTCTGTAGTGAAGCTTTTACTTCTCAGAGATTTTTCAGTACAGATGGTTTTATCATGCTCTTTTTCTCTTGTCCTTGTCCTTGTTATGCAGGCAGTGGAGTACAACATCTTCGAGGCCATGGAAGTTCGTGGAGCTCCACTGGTGGTCATCAGCCAGGGAAAGATCGTTCTAGAGGACGGAACCCTGCACACCATCGAGGGCTCAGGACGCTACGTGCCCCGGAAACCATTCCCTGACTACGTCTACAAGAGGATAAAAGCCCGCAGCAGGGTAAACTAATAATGCTGATTTAGGGGGCTTAAAATACACGGTTACCATTGTTACCATGGTAACTGGATTACTTTAGCGTTAGCAGGAAATGCATTTCAGAACGCGGTGGGCGTTTATCAACGTTTACATCGAACGAAATGTTCCTGCCATTCGGCCGAAAAATACTACGCTAAAAATACACAGCTGATTCGTCGCTGATTTTTGTTAAGCCACGCCCACAAAATGGTGGAAAAGGAAGCGTTTAAAATAGGAGAGCGACTCCGAGATTGCCAGATAAATCTTCCAGTAATGCAGCTGATATTGTATACGTTTCTGGTCCCACTCTGAAAATGATGTTTTACTGTATCTCCTGCAGCTTGCTGAGTTGAGGGGTGTTCCTCGTGGCCTTTATGACGGACCGGTGTGTGAAGTCACCGTGACTCCAAAGGCTAATACTCCTGCTTCTTCAGCTAAAACATCTCCATCCAAACAGCAAGGGCAGCCTGTCCGGAACCTGCACCAGTCTGGATTCAGCCTCTCTGGTGAGTCTAGACCCAGGAACGGTAAGCTATATCTTCATTTTGATGCAGCACATGTGTGTTTTCTGTTTGAAAGTTTTACTGAAGATATAAAAACAGTTACACTTAGAACCTAAAGTTTCTGAGGAATTCTTACAGGTAATCAATAGGTTTTTTATATGTAAATGCTGTGGTGGTTCAACAGTTATGGCTCTGGATTCAGTGCTATGGCACGGATCATAAGGTGATGGGGTTTAAACCCCATCACCACCAAGGAACCACTGTTGGCTGATCCTGTGCTCTGAGCCCAACTTCTAGAAGAGCTGGGATCTGTAAAATTTGTGATCTTACCTCTGGAATGAATGAAGTGATCTATCTGTCTGTCTGTCTGTAGATATAGAGCATAACATTGTTATATTTTGAATCCCATTCCACATTTAATCCCCTTTTGCTGTTATAATGATCTCCAGTCTTCTGGGAAGATGTTCCACTAGATTTTTGCTTTGTAGATTCATTTTGCTTTAAGAGTGTTAGTAAAGTCAGGTACTGATGTTAGTGACGTGAGAAGGTCTTGGGTGCAGTCAGCTTTCCAGTTCATACGTTCAATAGGGTTGGAGGTCTATGCAGGAGATCTTCCACTCCACACTTCCACACCCATGTAAAGCAGATCTTCATGGAACTGGATTTGTGCATTGTTATCTCATTGTGCATCTCGGAGTTCCTAATGAAAGGAAAATTTCATTCCACATACAAAGATGTCTGGTACAATTGTGTCTTTCAAACCTTAAGGAAGGAACCACATATATTTTAGTCCATATAGTGTCTGAAGCAAACCAGTGACTTTCCAGGTTTATTAATATGCTCCAAAACACAAAAGTTCAGAACTGTGACAGAAACGAAGTTCACGCCTCCCAATGTAAGCGTCTGCTCCCGTTTTCTTTTCTCCGCAGGTGCTCAGGTTGACGATAACGTCCCACGTCGCAGCACTCAGCGCATCGTGGCGCCCCCTGGTGGCAGGGCTAACATCACCAGCCTGGGTTAGAGCTCTCCACTTTCCTGCAGGAGATCAGGGGGTTGGGGGGTGTTTACAAGTGGAGGTGTTTCCCATTCCAACGCTAGGTCCAGAGTCGGGACTTTCCACTCCCGAAACCCACCAACCCTCCTTTAATCTCACTTACCTTCCTGTTTCCCCTTTCCTCGTTTTTTCCCAAATCCTGAAAATCCCACTCTTATCCTGTCATACGGAGAAATTTAGAAAAAAAAGAAGTATTTGCCTCATGTGAAGATAAAAAAGGAAAATAATGAAATAACACTCCATGTTTGAGCACCTTGATTGTATGATTTAGCATTTTTTTATACTGTGTTTTTACCTACGTGTCGCATTTTATAGAGATTTTTTTTTTATTTAACACCTTTTTTTTTTCTTCTTTTTTCTTCTTTTAAATCGGAGGGGTCCAGATAACAGGTTACGCTGTTCTTCGTTACCATGCTGACTTTATTTAACGAGGTGAGCTTCTTAGAGAGTTCCAGCTTCGAGCACATCCATTGGTGTAAAAATTATTTTTGTCATTTTAGAGTTGTTTTCGTTTTTTTGCTCATCTTCAACGCGTCGTTGGCGAATGGAGAGAAAGATCCGAGGTCTATTTCGGCCATTTCCTGCAGCATTATTTTTTTCTTCCCCAAACTGAAAAGAAAAATTGTCACTTGTTTATTTGGCGTAAATATAAAAGCACCTCGTTTCCGATTGGTCACGTGATCTGAATAAATAAAATCTAAACGAAGAGGCGGTTTGAGTGCGTCAAAGTTTTTCTTGATTGAGTAGATGATCGCTGGAGAGAATCGTCCCCGGGTTTAAAGGTGAGGTATGTGGAAATCGGTGACCTGAAAGGTTGAAGACGATTCTGGCTTTAATCATTGATTAATGACTTTAGGAAATTAGTGAAATTACAGAGAAAAATGTCGGAATGTTGAAAGTTTGAATTGTATTATATTTAATTATAAATCTAAAAAAGGGGCTCGATTTGGGATCGTAACTTCCCGAAAATCGAGAATTTTATGAGCCAGGTTTGTTATTTTGACTTTATCATTGGATTTTTAATGCAGGTTTTGTGTTTTTTCTTTCTTTTGTTTTTGTTCTTATTATTATTATTATTATTTGAAATTTTGCCATTCCAGTCTGTGCTAACGAACGTGAACATACGGATATTTGTTTATGTCCGTCTAATCTAATCTGATCCAATCCTTTCTCTAATCAGACTAACCTCACATTTCATCTTTACACCTGGGCATACAGAAGTGTACTCATTTTGTATTTTTTTTTACTTGCTGATGAAAAAAAACTAAAAAAAAAAACTTCAGAAGGCTATATAGATGTCGAATAGCCGAAGAAAACCGATGCAAAGGTGCCAGATTTTTTTCCTCTCTTTTCCCCCTTGTCGCAGTGCCATTACGGGGGTCTCGATGTTAATGTTAGTGATGTAGTGCAACACCGGGGTGATCATTTACAACAAGGGCCGACAAGGGCCACACTGAAATGACACCTGACTGATACAAAAAAAAAAAAAAAAAGCTTTGCTGAAGGGTTGAGCCATTTTTATTCTCTACATGGATCCCGGATACACAGTACCACATCTGGGTCGTGTACGATGCGTAACATTAGTTGTAGTGTTGTGGATAAAAATCACACTGGATCTCTCGCCCGAACTCTTTCATATGAGATCAACCTTTTTTTATATATTATATTAAATATATATATATAAATATTTTATCTCTCATCTGTAAAAATCCTGGCTCCTCAGTCCCTCAACTTTCGTTTCCCATGACTACGTAAACACACACACACACACACCTTCACTCACTCGTGCTCACGCTCACACACTCACACACATTGTGAGATTGTGTGTTTTTATTACGCCGCCTTTCCCAGGAGTGCGATCGACGCTCTCGGTTGCCAGATCCTCCAGCTGTTTTAACTCTATAAGGCATTTCGAATGGCATCGGATCCCCCGAGACGCAGCGCTGACGATCCCGAGAGAAGCAAAACGATGTTTTCCAAGTGGAAGTTAGTAAAGGAGAGGGTTAGCAGACAAATCCGGCCCTGGACGTAATCTATTTTTGCGGCATGAGATCCTCTTTCCTTTGTTGATCGAATATCTGGGAAGGTGGAGGTGGTGGTGTGTGTGTGTGTCCTGGGATTTCGACAAAATTTTAGTATTAAATTATTCGGTTTTTTTTATATTAGTATTTTCATTTCATTTGACTAACGACGTCTGTTCCCCTCTGCGACTTCCCTCCTTCCTGCATTCGATGTGTTGTCCTGCGTTACTATGACTACAGCTCAGTGTTTGTCATGGCAACGCAATCCGATAGGTCGGACGTTGCCCGTAGCAACCCTTCCAGACACGGTGCTATAAAAACAACATTGACTCATTCGTCCGTTTTTTTTTTTTTTTTCATTCTGTAAGATAAAACACATGTTTGTTTCTGGAAACGGTTCAACATGTCGTAACGCTTTTCTCATCATCTTCGGGTGACATGATATTCTCCTCTTGTCTGGGGAGGGGGGTGTTGCATGTTCTCGAAGGTTCTCTGTGTGGATCGGTGTAATACGTACACACATACGGACACCACATACTCCCGAAAAAAAGAAAAAGAAAAGGATGAACCCACTGAGCCGCTGGTGTATGCATGCATGTGCATTAAGCTGTTATAAGAAAAAAAAAAAGACATGCCTTAAGCTTCAGCTCCTCACATCATCATCTAGTATAGCTTTCAACATTCAGAGCACACACACACACACACACACACACACACACACACACTTATACTTAACGTACCTCATTCTGTAAACTTGTATGTTTTATATGCCTCTAGTATGTGATGTAAGTGAAACGCTGTTTGCTGACTGGGGCTGAGGGACATTTCAGCCTAAGGTTTGCAATGCTGTTAGAATCCTTCCTCTTTCTTCACTCGCCCCTCCTTTACCCCCTGACCCTCCCCATCCCTCTCCCCCCCTCCCTCCCTCCCTTTTTCTTCAAACCCCACTGTTTTGGCTGGTCGATCACGTCTTTGGGGTTTGAGGATGTTCGCTCGCGCTGAAAAGTGTGTAATGGATGGTGATGTAAAAAAAAAAAATGAAAATAAAAAAAACTAAAAAAAA
>MU551652.1:1341981-1354829 GCA_024362625.1 Silurus asotus
GGAATTAATGATGTTGGATTTCATTTGTTTAAAGTTTGTGGTCTTTGAGAAGAAAACTGTGCACTACGTTTTTGCATTTCGAGGTGCTTTTATGCTGGTTCTTGGCAGTCGGGAAAAGAGCGATAGTGCTTTTCTCCTTGTGGTGCACAGCGTCACAGTGTCACAGCAAGGTTGAAAGAGCAACATGCTTATGGAAAATGAGATATAGGCAGGAGAACCTCAGGAGAATGGACAACAGAGAGGAAAATAGATAAACCTGCCTAATGTGTGGAACAAGGGGATAGACTTGGGGAGATATATATATATATATATATATATATATATATATATATGGTATAGTGCTTCAGAGAGATTGAAGCACTATACCATAGGGGATAATATTTATAATCTTTTTCATAACAAACTACTATATGATTCTTAAAACACGTACACACAATTATCAAACATCTCAAAGTGAATGTCTGAGCATAAAGCATATGATTTTTGAGAGACACGTGGATGCTCCTTTTGTTTCTATGCAACAAACGCAGCCATGTAACGGTCTGAAGATTTACTCTGAACAAACAAATCTATAAATGTCCAGATGTTCCATTTTATTTTCATTGAAAAATCCTGCCTTAGTATGAAGAACAGCTTTACACACTCAGCATCTGGACACTTCTACAAACGATCAGCTGAAACACTTTGCTGTGTCTCTTGTAAAACTCGCCAAAGATGTTCTTCACTAGATGGCGATGTTCGTGTTCATCTCAGAGCAGTTTAATAGGATTTAGGTGCGTTGACTGGGCAGGTGGTTTCATGATAGATATCACTTCAGGCGTCTGTTTGCTCTCTAAGAACACACGACAGAACTCAGACGTGCGCTTCGGCTCATCGTCTCGTCGTATGGTGAAGTCGCTTCCAAAGAGCCGCAGTCCAGACGGAACTTCATGGTGCTGAAGTATGGAATGGGAGCCGTGTTGGTTCAGGATTCCTTTCACTTTCCGGAACCTTCTCTGCTCCATAACAACTCCAAACCACTAAGCTTCCACCTCCATGTGTAAGTGTGGGGGTGAGGGAGTCTCATCACATCTTCTCTCCTGTTCTTCAAGGGTCTCTAAAAAAAAAAGGTCTTGGTGTTTCCACAGTCACTGTTGCACTCGAAAATGTAGTGAAACCTCACTAGTGGACTCAGGAGTTTGGAACCTGCTGAATATTTAATCTTTTATGATACTATATATATTTTTTTGTATCGATCACGTCCTTGACGTCTCACACAGCCTGTCCTGTCAATCCTTTCATGTCCACAAAGACATGACGAGTCTCAGTGTTGGTAGTTTTGACCCTGGCGCTGAAGCAGCAGACCTTCAGAAGACCTTTATTCACCTGATTTCCCCCTGTGGGTGTAAACTGTGGGGCGGAGTGAGTGACAGGACAAGAGGACAGGGTGGGATGGTAAGAGATTTGGGTCTGAGGGGTGGCACTGGTGGTTTTGAGAAGGCAGTGGCTTTTAAGGACGTTTTGGAAGGCTTTTTTGAACTCCTGACTGAAGCAAGTGTAGATAATAGGGTTTAGACAGCTGTTGAAGTATCCGAGCCAGAAAGTGATCTTAAATACGGTGTCTGAGGGTCTGAGGGCTGGAAAGATGGAGCCTACATAGAGAAAAAAAACATAAATGGACTATATTAATATTATAATTTGTATTGGGACACTTGCCTTTTCCAGCCATTGGTGGTTCTTCCTCAAACCTCCACCACAAAGCACTGTTCCAGAATGACACCGTGAAGATATGCATTAAATGGTTTGAAGTGGAAGATCTCCTCTCTATAGCCTATTGAACACCACAGGCCACTTCACATCATCTACATCAGCACCTGACTTTACTTGTCGCTGACTGAATCTCCACAAATGTCCACAAGCTCCACACTCCAACATCTAGCGTGTGAACACCTGGGCATATGATTTCTATGTGCTTTTTGAACATCCCATTCCAAATGTAAAACCCATTTGCTGTTATAATAAGTCAGGTCCTGATGTAGGTGAGGTCCAATCATCCCAGAGGTTTTCAATAGGGTTTAGAGCTCTATAGTAGGAGATCTTCCACTCCAACCCATGTAAAGCAAATCTTCATGGAGCTGGATTTGTGCACAGGGGCATTGTTATGTTGGAACAGGTTTGGGTCTCCTAGTTCAAGTTTCAGTTTGGGGAAGAACCAGAAAATTATCACAATTATTTTTTCCATATAGTTTATATGGCTTCATGTGGATATCTGGATATCGCTTGGTTTTAATTATCAAATCAATGCATCCAAAAAGTACATTTATTTGTATTAATTTAACTTGTGATTTGTGCCTTGAAAATTATTCATACCATTGTTTAATTCTCAGCCCAATCGGAGCTGAGAATTGAACAATGGTAAACATCTTGTCTATAATCTGAGTAACTAGTTAACATCATTTCAGTTGGCAGAACATGTACTCACTGATGGGCAGCACGAGAAAGAACGGAAGCCAACAAAGGACGAAGCAGCCCACCACTATTCCCAGGGTCTTTTCCGCTTTCATCTCCCTGGAGAACGTGAGCAGCTTCACCAGAGCACCATAGGTGCAACATTTCCTACTTCCCTCATCTTCAGTTCTGCTCTCAGCATGGCATCTCTGAGCATTGCCACGGTGGATCCTGAACCCTGCGCCGTCCTTTACATCACTGTGCCATTGCCCATCGTGGAGACTTCTTGCTTTGCTTCGTGCCACTATGTAGACTTTACAGTACATGACCAATATTACAGTCAGGGGAATGTAGAATGAGCAGGCGGCCGAGAAAATGGTGTATCCCAGGTCTTCGTTGACATTACACACAGATTCATCGTCAGGCATCGGCTCTCGCCAGCCAAACAATGGGCCGACGGAAATGCCAACTGACGCCACCCAGACACCCACCATGGCACCAATGGCACGCCCACTTGTGACTAGGCATGGGTATCGGAGTGGGTAGCTAACAGCCAGCCAGCGGTCTACGGAGATAGCACAAAGGTTAAAAATAGATGCGGTGCAGCACATGACATCGAGCGATGCCCAAACACCACACAGAACTCGACCCAACACCCAGCGTCCGAGCGCCTCGGATGAAGCCGACAATGGCACCACCACGCAACTCAGCAGCAGATCAGCAACAGCTAAGTTGGCCATGAAGTAGTGCGTGACCGACCGGAGCTGACGATGGCACGCTACAGACATGATGACCAGCACATTCCCCGTTACTCCAAACACAACGAAAAGCATGAAGACCACCACCATGGTCACTACTTTGGGGATGTTTACATCATATACTGATGCCTGGGTGCAGTTCAGGCAGCTGTCAAGGTTTAACACTGCAGTGAGGTTTTCTTTAGCAGACATCATAGCACATAAAGTGGCTCTTGTGTTTATTGATCAATTCTACTTCAGGTGGTACATACAGTGTTGATATCATAGTCATCCATGTTTTAAATCCATCAGCTTGGGTTCTGGATTCATTCTGGTCAGAATCGTCTTCTTGCCATCTTCACCTCGTCTTCCAGTGGAGGTCGAGGAAGAACTACATCTAAACACTAAACTTAGTCAGAAATTTCCACTGACTGTCATTGTGTTTCTTCAGTCTGGTGTGCATCCTTGAAGACACTTGCAGCATCCTGTGAACAGAGAAGATGAAGCCGGGGTGATATAGCAGACACCTGATCTATATCGTGTCATATGAATTCATGCTTGGTCTTGTAAATGCAGTTATTTGGAATGTTTGACAACTAACATTTGTTGTTATTTTGAATTTCTTGCATGCATATTGATTTGTATATTGTGCAAAAATATTAACAAAATATACCTACGCTGTCACAGATAATCAAGAAATGAAATTCCAGCAAAATTATTCAGACGTGCATCAATCTCACAAAAATCCACCAATCAGGGAATCACAGCATAATAAACAACTGCATTTCAAAAATTAGATAAAAAAAAAAATAGTACAGACAAAAAATACATATAAAAACTCACCTTTTTAAAAGCCGTGTCTCCGAAAGCTCGGATGAAATAAATAACGGATCGAAGGACATGCGAGTGAAAACACCAGACTCGAAGCGGTATCTTTATGCAAGTTACATGCTTTACAGCCACTACAAGATGACGGTATGAGCCCTTTATGCCCCTCCTTTATGCCACTTTTTTGTGCACTCAGGATGGGCTGGTGCATTGGGCAGGGGGCCAAGCTCATGCTATTCAGCTCAGTTCATCAAAATGTATGCAATGTCCAAATGTATTTGGCTCGAATTAAACAGATAGACGCATTCACTCTTATCCTTTGTATGCTGCTGAAGCTGAACACTCACTAATTTGTTCTATTTCTACAAATTTTCCCAGAAAGAAGTATTTCGTGGTTACAGGATTTTATGTATATGAAGATCAGATTCTGATAATGAAAGGAAACAAGAGAAATGGCATGAGCACAGGTTATAAAATGCTCTCAGAATCCTGCTGGATTGCCATCCATGGTGCACCTTTGTGCTTTTAGAATTTGTAGGTAATTGGAAGAAAACTCTCCAGAGCCCTGAAAGTTAAATGTTCGTGTCTCTTGGTAGGTTAAATGCGATAAATTTAATAAATGTCAAAATGTTTCTATAGGGCTACTTGTCCTGGGTAAATATCATCAGCTTTCCCCAATCCTCTTAACTCTCAGAGACTCGCAGACACACTCGGAGACACTCAAAGAGACTCAGAAACTTGAGACATGCTCAGAATTTTAATATCGCTTTGGATGTCGAACAACATTACAAAAAAGGATGAGGCCAAGCAAGGGGTCCAATTATTGTCAGTTGTAATATTCTTTAAACGTTTACACACACACACACATATATATATATATATATATATATTAAAATGTTGATTCGATGCTCTTGAATGTACGCCTCTTCCGGTAATGTATGCTAATTTATTCCCAGGAGGTTTTGTTTGCGTTGGATTATTCACAGGAGAGAACAGGAAAATGGCTCTCTGTTAGGAAATTGCTCAGACTAATTGTCACTTCAGTTGTCTGAAAGCTGGAACTCCACGATAAGCTGCACTCATATCCGAAATACGTTGTTGTCTAGGAATTAATTAAACTTCATCAAGAGCATTCACGTGTGAAATTCTCCTGGATAATTCAAAGCCCATTTGTTTACAGATTTGTGTACAAAAAAAGCTTGGGAGGATCTGACTATAGACATTAGAGTGACCTGTTTCAGTGCATTAGTACTATGTGGTATTAGATTGGATAGACTAGAAAATGTACAAACCTTTTGAAGATGGTGAAGAGCAATGCTGGCATCGGGAAACCACTCACTTGTTATTGATGGTCAAACATCTTACGTGATTAATAAAAATGGCAGGAAGCAGTTCTGAAGGTGTTCGTAGATTATATGTATTAAAGGAAATACTTAAATGTGAAACCTGGTGAGTTCAGTAAAATTTTATTTGTAAAGAGGTTTTAATAATGGACATTGTCCCAAAGCAGCTTTACAGAGATATAGAGGTTATAAGCTAAAAATGTATATGTTTGTGCCTATAAGTTTATACCTTATGAGCGAAATAAGCACCATGAGACGGGTAAAAGAGGAGCCAAACTCCCTTCCTCAACACTGAATGTCTATTCATTACACTTCCATCATTAAGGTTCTGTTCTGTAATGGACGCTTCAATGCAGAAATGTTTATGCAAATTGCAGTCTTAAACCATCTTCATACTTCTTGAGTTGCTCAGGAACTTCATGCATCTTTAGGCTGTTTAGTTCTCAAACATCTGGGAGAGTTTAGTGGTTATGGCATTTGACTTTGGCGCCGAAGGTTGTGAGTTCAAATCCCACCAATTTGCAACTTCTGGGTCCCTAAACAAGTCCCTTAACCCTCATATCTGCTCAGTTGTATGAATGTGATAATTGTAAGTCACTCTGCATAAGAGCATCTGCCAAATGCCATATATGTAAATATCTGCCGATCCTGAAACTCATTCATTTTCCATAAGAGTAAAACACCAATATGAATATTGCAGGTTATTGTAGACAACTTAATACATTTGATGTCAGGCTTCTGGATCATGAGCTTCTCCAAGTGGCTTCTGCACCTCGATAATCCGGTTAAACACAAAGACACGTGCTGTTGGTTTAATCTTGAGGCACCAGTGTTTGCCCATAGACTTGCATTGACTTGTAATGGAATCGACCTTTCCAATATGGCGGGCGCGTTCACATGCAGTATTGACTAGCGATCCTGTCCAATATGGCGGGAACCGTTATCCTGACCGAGCTGAATTCTCAAGTTAGGTGTCAACGGAGGTCGGGGTCAGCTCAAAGTGGGTGGGACTTGAGCTCAAAGTGGGTGGGACTTGATCACAAAGTGGGTGGGACTTGAGCTCAAAGTGGGTGGAGCAGATTCTGCATTTAATGACTTATACAATAAACTGATGCTGAGATGTTTTGGGGGTTAAAACTATTCAGGTGAAATCAGCATAATATAATTTAATCAACATGAAATAAACAACTGATAATGTAGGAAACTGCAGACACTTATATAAACAATATATAAAAATAATGTACTAAAGAATTCACAATTTGATCAAAGCAACAGGAAATGTTTTTATGATGAGCACAAATGACTAAATGATGTGGAGGATATAGAATTATAGACTGTTATGTCATGAAGTGGATTCCTTTTGCAACCTTTAGTTCCAAATGTGAGTCGGAGATAGAAATCAGTCCTGCACCATGTTCAGTACTTAATGTTCTTACATTTCTTGCTGAAAACCCCACAATTTTCCCATATTCACACACCAAGTGCTCTGAAATCGATGAAGATGACAGTTCTTTTTCCGCCATATCTAAAATCACATTAAGATGAGGTTCCAAGGTCATTTTAAATAACCTGTTTGATCTTCTAGCTATCTTGCCCCATATTTTGATGTGTTCCTCTTGTTGCATAATAATTTTGATTGCTGTGTCATTACTTAGAATAATAATAATTATTTTTTATTTTGTGTGCATCCATGAAGAAATAGGAAAAATGTCTTGTTATTTTCTAGGTTGGTTCTGGAGTATTAATAATAACGGTCCTTTATGGTTTTTTAAATTCTCTTTCTAAAATAAAAATAAAATGTAATGACTATAAAGACGCCACCAGCGTCTTCCCATAGATTTCTATTGACTTGGTGTGGAATGTGGACCTTTCCAATATGGCGGAAGCGTTGACGTGTAGTAACAGTTAATAAGCCTGTCCAATATGGCGGATATATATATTTTTTTTTTTTTGTGTACGTTTGTTGAGCCGGACGCGAACGAAAAGGAAACACCGCCTCTCTTGTGACGTCACGTGATATAGCGTCAGAAACCCGGAAGTAAACAATCTAAACAATTTAGAGAGTTGATTCTCAAACAGCTCTGATATTCTATTATTATATTTATTTTCTGTGGAGGGAAAAAAAGGAAACCTGATTCCTGCTACTTTTCAGACAACGTAAGTGACGCAATTATTTATATTTTATTGCTTTAAAATAATTCTCGAGTCACAACTTTCTTAATATGTCAATTGAATAAGCTTCGAATAGAATAATGTTTATTTAATTTATATTTCTTTATATTTGATCACATTTATGTTTTTATCACCATCATTTATTTTCTTTGTGCATGTTTTTTTAACAGAATTATTATTATTATTATTATTTTAAAGATTAGTGTTTCCTTTACAGTATGTGTTACTGCTATTTTATATTTATGTATATTTTATATTCTATTGTCTACGTTTAAAATCGTGTTGTACTGCATGCAAATCATTTTTTTTATTATTATGATTATGATTAATAATAAGTAAATTATGTTCTACTCCATGTTGTGATCAGGTCATGATGCCCGCTCTGAGCAGTTCAGACGGTGGAGGAATCTCAAACAATAAAGTGAAATATTCCAGATTAGCAGACAGTGATGAAGGTTACATCGACCTGCAGGTGAGGAGGAGTAACTTTTAATTCTAATAAATAATCCAACATCTATTTTCCATGAAATGAGAAGGACAAAAAAAACCAGTTTTTACATCACAGTCCAAAGATGTTTCAAATAAAACATGAACTGGAACTACTTTTTCCAAAACATCTGCACATTAATACACAACCTTCAGGCGTAGTGTGAAGCAACCCGGATCTACTTCTACAGCAAAGTTATATCAAATTCTACTGGCGTGACTTTCATTCTCTTACTCCATCCTCTATCATTCTTCTGTTCTCTACTACTGATCCCTCCATCCTCTATCGTTCTTCTGTTCTCTACTACTGATCCCTCCATCCTCTATCATTCTTCTGTTCTCTACTACTGATCCCTCCATCCTCTATCATTCTTCTGTTCTCTACTACTGATCCCTCCATCCTCTATCATTCTTCTGTTCTCTACTACTGATCCCTCCATCCTCTATCATTCTTCTGTTCTCTACTACTGATCCCTCCATCCTTTATCATTCTCCTCTTCTCTACTACTGATTCCTCAATTCTCTATCATTCTTCTGTTCTCCACTACCGATCCCTTCATCCTCTATCATTCTCCTGTTCTCTACTACCGATACCTCCATCCTCTATCATTCTTCTGTGCTTTACTACTGATTCCTTCATCCTCCATCATTCCTCTGTTTTCTACTACTGATCCCTCCTTCCTCTAACATTGTTCTGTTCTCTACTATTGATCCCTCCATCCTCTATCATTCTTCTGTTCTCTACTACTGATCCCGCCATCCTCTATCATTCTTCTGTTCTCTACTACTGATCCCTCCATCCTCTATCATTCTTCTGTTCTCTACTACTGATCCCTCCATCCTTTATCATTCTCCTCTTCTCTACTACTGATTCCTCAATTCTCTATCATTCTTCTGTTCTCCACTACCGATCCCTTCATCCTCTATCATTCTCCTGTTCTCTACTACCGATACCTCCATCCTCTATCATTCTTCTGTGCTTTACTACTGATTCCTTCATCCTCCATCATTCCTCTGTTTTCTACTACTGATCCCTCCTTCCTCTAACATTGTTCTGTTCTCTACTATTGATCCCTCTATCATCTATCATTCCTCTGTTCTCTACTACTGATCCCTCCTTCCTCTATCATCCTTCTGTTCTCTACTACTGATCCCTTCATCCTCTATCATTCCTCTGTTTTCTACTACTGATCCCTCAATCCTCTATCATTCTTTAGTTCTCTTATACAGATCCCTCCATCCACTGTTTTACTGATCCCTCCTTCCTCTATCATTCTTCTGTTCTCTACTACTGATCCCTCCATCCTCTATTATTCTTTTGTTCTCTTCTACTGATCCCTCCATCCCTGTTGGAGGGTTTTATATACATACACTGTGTGTGTGTTTCTGTGTGACGCATCACGTAATATTGAATAATTCCTGTTTTATTTTCTCTCAGTTTAAGAAAAGTCCACCTAAAGTTCCTTACAAAGCCATCGCTCTGGCGACGTTCCTCTTCCTGGTCGGCTCTTTACTGATTATTATCGGTTCTCTGCTCCTCACCAGGTACATTCATGTGGAGGTGAGGTGACAAAACAGAAACCTACAGTATGAATAAATACACTACATGGACACATTTTTGTGGACATCTGACCATAAGATTTCTACATCCCATTCCATATTTAGTCAACATTCAGAAACGTGTGGAATCTCCTGCTATGGAGATCCAATCATTTTAAACATGAATTAAAGTAAACGCTGACTGCACTCCAGACCTCCTCACCTTCTCATCTCCATCACTACCTGACTTTACTAACACCCTTCTCACTGAACGAATCTCCACAAAATCTAGAGGAACATCTTCCCAGAAGAGTGGAGATTATCATCAAAGCAAATGGGACTAAATGTAAAAAATGGGATGATCAAAATGGAAATACCAAACCTTTGCTCAGGTGTCCACAAACTGGCTGTAGATTTCTTTAGGCATTTGCAGATACATAACTTATAAGAACAGTTTGATGTTTCCACAGAATCCAGAAAGGACAATTCCAGTGCTCATCATCGGCGTACTGGTTTTCCTTCCCGGATTTTATCATTTGAGGATCGCTTTCTATGCCGCTAAGGGTTACCGTGGTTACTCCTACGACGATATTCCTGATTTCGACAACTGATTCCTGATTCCCGATCCGTACCGTAATGGTGTTACTCAAGATGCATGTTTTTTTTTCCCTCACTGAGATTTACTTCCTGTGAAACACACACACACACACACACACACACACACACACACACACACACACACACACACACACACACATTATATATATACATTATTTAAAATATAGTCCAATATTTCCTCTGATCTGTAATTTAAAGTTCAGCATTAAACATTAAAAGCCGATTGATTTTCCTTTGTACTTATTTCATGTTTCATGTTTTATGTGTTTAAAATAAACTATTTTTATGGTATTTCTGTTGTTCAAACGTTTATATTACGCATTATGTAGTTTGCTCTCATTGTATTTACATTTCTATTGTTATTATAATTTTTTTTTTTTTTGCAGTTTTTATAGGGTACCAAGTGCAAAAGTTTTTGCACCCCCCATGTTTTTGTTATTGTTCCTTTAACTGTTCGCAGATAAACACATTTATTTAGTTTATTTATTCAATAGGAAAATGTTATCATTTAAAAATGGAGTAAATTCTTTACAAATAAAAAGCTGTTCAGAGATGAATTTGGGGTACAAGATCACAAAAACATGGCTATAACGGCTTTGATCTATTTTAATATATTTTTTCAAATATCTGTTGTGATGTCTTAATGTACGATGATGAAAATAAAAATTAAGACAAAAGCTGAAACTTTATTTATTTTTTTATTTATTTGATACATTTATTTAATAGATTTTTGATGTATTTAATTGAACCTGTAATATTGTCAAATTAATTTATTTATTTATTAAACCAGCTATTTGTTTGTTTGTTTGACCCTTTTGGTGTAATATATATATATATATATATATATATATATAACATTATTTTAATTGTTAATATGTTCTTTTTTTTTATTTAGCTTTATATATACATTTTTTTAATGATCCATTAAATGTAACAGTGATATTGTTTTTCATATTTTTAGTATCGTGATATTTTTTATTGAATCTCACAACCTCAGTAACACACACTTTGTGTGTTTAATCCTGTACAGACAATGGACAGGATTAGAAATGAGTTTATGAGAGGGACAGCGCATGTAGAACGTTTTGGAGACAAGGTGAGGGAGGTGAGATTGAGATGGTTTGGACATGTGTAGAGGAGGAACATGGGGTATATCAGTAGGAGAATGCTGAGGATGGAGACACCAGGAAGGAGGAAAAGAGGAAGACCAAGGAGGAGGTTTATGGATGTGGTGAGGGAAGACATGCAGGTAGATGGTGTGAAAGAGGCAGGTGTAGAGGACAGAGGTGTGTGGAGACGGATGATCCACTGTGGAGCCCCCTAATGGGAGAAGCTGAGAGAAGAAGAAGAACGGGGGAGGATGAAGGAAGTCTCTTTCAGAGTTGTACCGCCATCTAGTGGCAAAAGTCTGTCTACTAAAATATCCTAGAAAAGTAAATTAATTTAAAAGCTACTTTACAGTAAACATTCTATAAAAAATAAAAACAGAACATTTTCTTTCTGTCTCAAGTCAGAAATCATGCTCAATAAATTTAGTGTGTGGGTTCAAGATTAATTCAATGAATTGAATTAAAAAATTAATTAGTGTATATCTTTGCTGTTATAAAAACCTTATGGAAGATGTTCCAAAACATATTAAAGTTTGGATCTTGTGGAGATTTGTGGAGATTCATTCAAGTCAAGTCAAGTCAAGTTTATTTGTATAGCGCTTTTCACAACAGACATTGTCTCAAAGCAGCTTTACACAAATCAACAGTGATGGTGAATGGTGCGAATTTGTCCCTGATGAGCAGCCGTGGCGACTGTGGCAAGGAAAAACTCCCTTAGATGTTATGAGGAAGCCATAAGCCAGAAGGGTGTTAGTAAAGTCAGGTGGTGATGTAGGTAAGAAGGTGAGAAGATCTGAGGTGCAGTCGGCGTTCACATTCATCCCAAAAATGTTCATTGGGGTTGGAGCTCTATTGTAGGAGATCTTCCACTCCAACCCATAACATGTTCATAAAGCTGGCTTTGTGCACAAGAACATTGTCATGTAGACAGGGTTCAGGTCTAAAAGTTCCAGTGAAAAGCAAATGTCATTCTCCTGCATCCAAAAACATTTTATGGGCCTCCAAATGTGTGGGAATAAATTGGGGAAGAAGCGAATATGGCTGGAAAATCCTGATCCACTGTCCTTTCCGGAGTGTTGACACGAGCTCATGTCATCACAAACAGTTAAGAATAGTCAAACATGTACAGCTTAGTAATGATAATAATAAATATTATTACTGGATTAGTACCAGCAGGTGACAAGTTTGTCATGTCGTTTGTGGGTTTGTGGGCGTGGCCTGTTTTGATGAGAAACACGATTAATGAAAATCGGTTGTTAGATTTGTTCTAAGGTTTAATTAACGAAGCTGTACAGACCCCCAGTGATCTCCAAGCTGTTTTTCATAAACATATTTAACAATAACTTATATATGACTGTATAAGTTTTATACGTTTTTGTTTTAAATTGCAGGTAAAAACTACATTTTGGAGCAGGAAATTAAAGAAACTTTGGACCACGAGTGTAAAAGGACTGGTCCAAAGTCAATCAATCAAGAGAATAATTTGATTTGGGTGCTAATTGGAAAAGATATAAAGCAACACCATACACAAGTAACACACCCCACCACTGCAAACACCCCCCCCACCCACCCCCGCCCCCCCCCCTGCC
>MU551652.1:1358163-1370663 GCA_024362625.1 Silurus asotus
AGGTGAGTTAAGGGTTAGGTGAGTTAGTGTACAGGTGAGTTAGTGTTCAGGTGAGTTAGTGTTCAGGTGAGTTAGTGTTCAGGTGAGTTAGTGTTCAGGTGAGTTAGTGTTCAGGTGAGTTAGTGTTCAGGTGAGTTAGTGTTCAGGTGAGTTAGTGTTCAGGTGAGTTAGTGTTCAGGTGAGTTAGTGTTCAGGTGAGTTAGTGTTCAGGTGAGTTAGTGTTCAGGTGAGTTAGTGTTCAGGTGAGTTAGTGTTCAGGTGAGTTAGTGTTCAGGTGAGTTAGTGTTCAGGTGAGTTAGTGTTCAGGTGAGTTAGTGTTCAGGTGAGTTAGTGTTCAGGTGAGTTAGTGTTCAGGTGAGTTAGTGTTCAGGTGAGTTAGTGTTCAGGTGAGTTAGTGTTCAGGTGAGTTAGTGTTCAGGTGAGTTAGTGTTCAGGTGAGTTAGTGTTCAGGTGAGTTAGTGTTCAGGTGAGTTAGTGTTCAGGTGAGTTAGTGTTCAGGTGAGTTAGTGTTCAGGTGAGTTAGTGTTCAGGTGAGTTAGTGTTCAGGTGAGTTAGTGTTCAGGTGAGTTAGTGTTCAGGTGAGTTAGTGTTCAGGTGAGTTAGTGTTCAGGTGAGTTAGTGTTCAGGTGAGTTAGTGTTCAGGTGAGTTAGTGTTCAGGTGAGTTAGTGTTCAGGTGAGTTAGTGTTCAGGTGAGTTAGTGTTCAGGTGAGTTAGTGTTCAGGTGAGTTAGTGTTCAGGTGAGTTAGTGTTCAGGTGAGTTAGTGTTCAGGTGAGTTAGTGTTCAGGTGAGTTAGTGTTCAGGTGAGTTAGTGTTCAGGTGAGTTAGTGTTCAGGTGAGTTAGTGTTCAGGTGAGTTAGTGTTCAGGTGAGTTAGTGTTCAGGTGAGTTAGTGTTCAGGTGAGTTAGTGTTCAGGTGAGTTAGTCTTCAGGTGAGTTAGTGTTAAGGCGAGTTAGTGTACAGGTGAGTTAGTGTACAGGTGAGTTAGTGTTCAGGTGAGTTAGTCTTCAGGTGAGTTAAGGGTTAGGTGAGTTAGTGTACAGGTGAGTTAGTGTTAAGGCGAGTTAGTGTACAGGTGAGTTAGTGTTAAGGCGAGTTAGTGTTCAGGTGAGTTAGTCTTCAGGTGAGTTAAGGGTTAGGTGAGTTAGTGTACAGGTGAGTTAGTCTTCAGGTGAGTTAATGGTTATGTGAGTTAGTGTACAGGCGAGTTAGTGTACAGGTGAGTTAGTGTTAAGGCGAGTTAGTGTACAGGTGAGTTAAGGGTTAGGTGAGTTAGTGTACAGGTGAGTTAGTGTAAAGGTGAGTTAGTGTTCAGGTGAGTTAATTTTTAGGTGAGTTAGTGTTCAGGTGAGTTAGTGTAAAGGTGAGTTAGTCTTCAGGTGAGTTAAGGGTTAGGTGAGTTAGTGTACAGGTGAGTTAGTGTACAGGCGAGTTAGTGTTCAGGTGAGCGTGAGTTTTTAAGAGCCAGTCGGAATTGGGATCTTATGCAGCCAGAGGGGAAAAACAACTGACTAAGCAAAAATACCAGGAAGTAATAGATGTTGTATAAATGTCTCTGATGGAGGGTCTTTATTTACTCTATCATGTACATTTACACCACACACTGCAGCCATGATGCCACCAGGGTTACAACTGGATGTTAGGATTGGATTTTAGGATTGGATTTTAGGATTGGATTTTAGGATTGGATGTTGGATGTTAAATTGAATGTAAGAATTGGATGTTAGGATTGGATGTTACATTGGATGTTAGGATTGGATGTTAGGATTGGATGTTAATGTTAAATTGAATGTTAGTATTGGATGTTACATTGGATGTTAATTTGTATGTTAGATTTAAGATTGGATGTTAGAATTTGCCGTTAGATTGGATGTTGGACCGGATGCTTTTTTTTTATGTTAGAGTTGGGTGTTAGAATGGATGCTATGATGTTAGATTAGATGTTAGATTAGATATTAAAATAGGATGATGAAAGAAACATTGAGCACTTTGGGGCATTGATCATTGATCAATAAAACACACACACACCTATTTGATTTGAATTGAAATTAAACTTGTTTGTTTTTTTGAAAGTTTACTTTGAACTTGAAATCACACAAAAGGAAGTGATGTTTGCCTTCACTTAATGGTCAGATGTTATCCTGTTTTTTTTTTGTCTTTAAGTCACTGGTCTAAAATAACTGTCACTTTTAATAACTTAAAAAAAACAACATCTGGTTGTTTCTTCAGCTCAGTCTCATGCTGGGAAATGGCCAGAAAACACCAACTCAAATGACTTGAATTTAAAATCCGATTTGTCTGAATAGAACTTGTCTGCTGGTCTTCATCCGCACTTCTGATAACTTCTGACCTTGTATTTGCAAATCTGCAACAACTCGAATGAAAACTCTGTTTGCATGAGCAGTAGTAAAAGTTCGAGTTAGGGGTGGGATTCGTGTTCCGTACCCCTCTAGAGGACTTCATTTGCATAAAAATAAACTCATTCAAATGAGTATATGTTTCTCATCGGATTAGATTTTGTTTTTTGGCTCTTATGAGGCTGCAGAGTCAAACAGAACACACCTTATACACACATTCAGAGCTCAGAGTCACATCCTCAAAGATCTCCACAGAGTTTAATGAATGACTTCCAAAGTGACAAGGTGACAAATCTCAGGGTGTGAGACACAAACACACACACACACACACACACACACACACACACATACACGCGAGCTGTGGAGATCAGGGTGTGATCTCGGCAGTAGAGACAGATTTGTTTGCACTTCCCTCCTATCCATTAGTTCAATTTGCATGTGGTGGAAGACTTGCTGTGTCCACGTTTAAGAAGATTCCTTTCACACAAATCTGCACTAGAATTCCTTTTAGCTGCATAAAAATCAGTGAATTTGATACTAATGGCTTTTTTTGGTGTTTTGTTTTGGTCTGGATATAATTTAATGTCCAAAAAAAAGAAAATGTTAAATCTTTGAATTATTGTTTTGAAATACGACACGGTTTAAATATTTTTATTTATTTATTTATTTTTTATATTTTATAAAATTTTCTACAGCTCACGTGTTCTCCAGCTCACGTGTTCTCCAGCTCGTTTTACTGTGTGAAAAAACACACCCCGTGTTTGAGTCACAGCCGAATTAATTTTGCTTCCATGCATTTTTATCCTTTTTTTCACTCTGATTCAGTGAATTCGATACTTTTGGTTCCACACTGGATATAATTCAACAAACCAAGAATATGAAAGAAGGTCAACAGACTGTAGTTTTCATTAAACACTTTGAAACACTGGTCAGAAATGGGAGCAGTTTAACGATTTTACTTAATGCAGAACTTATCTTCTGTTATTTCATGAACTCAGTGGCACAGTTCCTAAAGCTCAGAATGTTAATGCAAATCACTTCCTGTTGGTAAACCAATTCACTTCCGTTTTCAAGTGTAATCCGTCTTCGGTGTCTGAATTGGAATTTGGTCTTTACATTTTTTGTTTTTTGTACAATGAAGTGATGTTTATGATGTAGTGGCATGTTTTCTACATTTTCTTGTGTCTCCAAACTTAAACTATACAGGGGTCCCGGGGGGGTTACATTCTAAGACCCGAAGTTCCGAAACTCCAAATTTTGGACGGACCCCCACAGCCCCTATGGTATCTTAGTGAATTCATCTAGACATTACACCAGTTGGTTCCTTTTTAATGCACTCAACAGAAAATATAAAGAACTGGACATAAATGCTTTATTTATCACTCAAAATGAATAATACAATAATGTGTTTGTAAAAATTGTATAGAATTTGTGAGTGAAAACACAGTTGAAAATGTTATTCCTAACGTTCCTGAACATTCGTCCCCGCTGCGGATTCCCGCCAATTTTGAGATCATGAGAATCCGCGCATTTTCCGAGCCACGAATTACCGGTGGTTGACTGTGCTAAGGACAAGCCCACGCGAATACGTGTGAACTGGTTTTTAAGTGTCAGTCGGCGTATTATTTTTGCCTGCACCGTTCGCTCCAGTTGGATGGCATCAGCAGTTTTTCGTCGATTCTGCATGTTAAGCAGTGGCGGAGCTCGTCGAGGAGAAAGAGACCTCCGATTAGCTAGTTAGCTTAGCGAATTAGCACAAGACAAAAACATTTAACGATTGTTGTCATTCTTGCTCTTGTCTTTGTGATTTAGCAGAGACGATTGACAAAAATAACGAATTCGTATTGGTCACAGCAGGTGGAAACGCTGCTTGATTTATATATTCACAGTTTTAGCTTTTCCAGTTTCCAAGTTTGGTTACAGAATACAGATTGCTGCCACCTGCTGGTATGGGAGAGTTATGTTAAAAATGTACATGCACGGTTTGGTGTGTCAGACGTGTTAATAATCGGCCTAATTTGCAGCACAATCGGCCGAATTATTACAAAATGACACAAATCGCCCAGCCGATCAACCAGTTGATACCATGTGTCTCAGAAGCTCTCAGACACGAGTGTGATTTTCGAACCCGCCTAAAGATCCACACCGAGGCGGAAAACACACCACGGTTCTGCTCGAAAAGACTACAATTTCAAATAAGTTATTGAGTCGAATCTTCCAATCCCCCCTCCCCGAGTTCAACAGATCATTAATCCACTAATCTCTACCAGCTAATCTGCATTATGAGACCCTTCTAACCGTCTTGTGCCCATCTGTCCCTAGCATCTGTTTGGGTCAGGAAAGGCTAAAACGGAACCGGCGCCGTAAATGGGTTAGCCCGAAAAAAAACAAAAATCAATGCTTTGCCCACAATGATTAGATCCGAGTCCGTGATTATGAGCATTAAATACCAGCTGTCTGTTTCCTCCTTTCAGCATACAAACTCAGTTAGTGGCAAACGATAGCTCTCTCAGCACGCATTAGGGCCTGTGTTTATGGGTAAACGCGGGACCTGCGGGTTGCCATGGAGAGCACGGCTTCACAGGGCTGAAGTAAAGCAGGATAACGTTTGCTTTGTCTTTTTTTTGTGCTTCAGGTCATTGAAGTAGCTCTTGTACTTAGTCTGTGTTTATGGCCTTATTGCTTTAAGGCTTCAGCTCACACCCCAACCCCCAAAGTTTTCAAGGAGATTTTAACTGATTAGAGTCTGGACCAGAGGTCTGAGGGTCAAAAGTACCAGAGTCATAAAAATTTTATTTGTGCCTTATAATGTAATATACCGTAACTATTTCGGTTTTCCAAATAAATGGCAGTAATTCTACACGAAATATCACAGTAAACACAAAACTCTGTCACTATTATTAGTGCAGGTTGATTGTAGAATTGTTGTCTGACATAAATTTTTTTAGTTTATTTTATAATGCAAACATTGCACCTAAAAATTGCAGAATTGCCATAAAACCACAAATACAGTAGTTTGCAAATGAAAAAAAAATCACAACATTCAGAGGACACCAAGCCTTACACTTAGACTCAAATTGACTCCAATTGACTCCAAGCCCACACTCTTAAGCCCCACCCACATTCCATTCTATTAAATTACGCTGCAATTTAGGTCAAGGCTTTAAAAACATGGAGGCCACAGCTAACAAACTGATAATAGGTAAAAGATTTTAAGTGGAATCCATTGACAAGCAGATTTCCCACACAAACCTTTTGGGACACCGGAATTTTCCATCCAGTTGTTTTTTTTTCCCTGTTAGATGCACACAATTGTTTAGGACATCTGTGCATCTGCTAGCATTACGTATCTATTAGTATTAGCTAATTAGCATACCTGAAGGATCCATTGTGATGCCTCCTCAAAGCTATGTGTTGGTTGTTTCATTGGAGTCTTCAGCGTTAGCTAGCTAAACTAGCTTGTTCCTACAATCATTCATTTTGACAATCATGTTTGTAGGAAGATGATGAAATGCTCCTCTAATGCTCTTGTTGAGGAAGTGATGTCATAATTTAAAGCAGCCTATCACAGTGAGATTTACAACATTGTCCCGTTTAGGATCACATGACGTCTAAGCGTCTTTTGTTTGTTAGTTTCCGTGGTGTCGACGTTCTTTCTTTCGTCTAAATATAATTTACTGTGTTACGACTTAAAATTGAACCAAAGTGCAACAGCCAATCATATTTCCGTTATTGAAGCGAGTGATTGTACCACAGACGGATTTATTTTGCAGCTATGTGGAAGTGCAAGTTTAGCGAAACTTGGCTTGAAAATGAAAAGAATTCAGGGTTTGGTTAAGGCCAGTTGCGAACAACATATTTGTGTGTTTTTGATACAGGTATTAATTTAACTTCATAATGCTCTTGAAAAGTTTTACATTTGAGGTTTTGAGACCTGCAGAAACCCTGATTATAGTGTATATCAATTGTATATTTATTTATATTATATATGTACATTTTCTCATTGTATATTTATCACCGTATAGACTTTATATGGTTAGAAATCCCCACCCTAAACCCCATTCTGCCCTGTTGGGACACACAATGGAGGGCAAAATAAAAGTAAAACGCATTGTGACCGAATGCTAATGTTCCTTATACGGAAATGAAGTCAAACCAAACGGCATAGACGCGATTTTACGCACATTTTAACCGTTTATTTTTTCCCAAAGAAAGAGAAATGCTTCAGTTTTTCTGCTGACAAAAAAGACGGATTAAAAAGAGAATTATACACAACTTTAGATCGATTTAACTGAAGATTCATGTGTTTTTTTGTTCCGAAAATCTTTTCATAAAAGCTCACAATGTGTGTGTAAACATTCCCACTGAGAGAAACCGTGATGATACATAACCCTGTCATATACACACACACACACACACACACACACACACACACACACACACACACACACACATACACACACACTACAACCTTTGTTCCTGAAAGCTGTTAGATAGCTGATGGCTTTCGCTTGATCTTCAGCAGCACACAGCCATCAAACAGTGTGTGTTTGCTTTCAGGACTTTGGCCTTAAATAGTGCTATAAACTCCACAACTCAACAACTCAACGAGTCACATCAACAGAAGCTTCCAGATATAGTCGAGAGCAAAAGTTTGTCTCCCCCATAAATATCGAATGGAAAAATCGAAGTATACCTGTTAAACTAAATACCAAGACAGAATGAAAGATTGCGGAGCTACAATTAGGATCATGTTACAGTAAATATCAAAGTGCTCTTGACTCCTGACTGCTCTGGATTCTGATTGGTCAGAAGGTTCGTTCATTTTTCCCGAACATGAGTTTTTCCATTTTTGTGAGCAGGCAGTGATGTTAAAGCCTTGGTTCCATTATGTTATTGTTTCTATAGTAACAGCTCATTCAGTGAGAAAGACTAGAACCGTGTAATTGCTGATAATGGTTACGATTAATATGACTACAAGCTCCGCCCACATTCCAAAGCCCTGCCTATTTTCTTTTGATGCAGTTTTTTTTTTTTTTTAGATCAAGCTCCTGGAAACATGGAGGCCGTGTTAACTGATTGATAAGCCCTGTTTTATTATGGATCAGATAAAAAAAAACTGGAAGGGTTTTAATTAGAAATGTTGTATATTAAAAATCAATAAGCAGATATAAATAAAAACAACAATAGCAGCAGTTCAGCTTGAGGTTGCAGCCCAACTTATGCCTAAATGGTAAATTTGGTATTAATATAATATACTATGTGCTTTCCATATTTAGCTTGTTACTTACTTATTGGCTAGGCCATACCCAGGAGGCAAATCGTTTACATGAGTGTCCAAATTAGATCTAGTCACTTTAATAGATAATTAATTCGTTTAATGGAATAAAAGTGTTTAAAACTGGATAACAAGTAGATTAAAACAGTGTAATTATTGATATGTGTGGAGATGTTTGTGTAACCGTTCTGTAAGGAGTCTCCAGTGTCAGAACTTTGTAAATGTCAGAGATAAAGATGTAATCAAGTGTTCAGAACAGAGGACTTTTCGCTTTGCAGCTTCTCATTAAGAAATGAAGTGTATTTGCAATAAATGTGTTTAATGGCTGTTCCATGGTACAAATTGTAATTATAACTGGATAAAAATGTTACCATTGTGGAAGGAGTCTCTATTGTTAACTAGGTGGATCAAATTCATTGAGTGGATGAGAATGGTCCATGGTATGAGATGTAACTATAACTAGATAAAAACTCTCTTTTCTCGTTCAAACTCTGAGAAATTCAAGATTTAAGATTTTGCATAAAGCAAAACAACTTAAACACTAAAACAAAATGGCGGCATGTAACCAGACAGAAAACGTCTCACTGGATATTATGAATGAATTTCTAACTAATAGGTAATCTAATGTCATTGTCATGCACCTGGACATGACATGGAGGTGACACATTACAGTGTTTACACTGTTAAGAGTGAGACAAGTGCAGGTTTGCCCCAGATCCAGGTTACGTCATGCTTTTCCTTCAGCTGCTCATTTGAATTGAGGGAAATGAGGCCAGAATATGAGTCACTGGTCACATGATCACTGTCCTTTCAGGTCTTTTTAGGACTGCATCCAAATGGTACTGTATTTACATGAATTATGAAACATAAAGAAGAAAATCATGAAAAGCATGGACCTTTAATGTAACTCCTAATATTACTATAACCAGCTATGATTTGTATTTATGTCTATTTTGGGTTTAAGGTGTAGACTGAAACAATTTACATGCACAAATCCTGATTCATTATTGTATATTCCATAAAACTACATTCATTTTCCTTGAGATAGAATAATGAATACACTTTCTTTTTCAACAGAACTGCCAAATAATATAAATATATTACAATATAATTTTAAAACAATAGGCATTAATGGTAAGAGCTCTATTTGGATCTTGGTTATTCTTCTCTATGACGCCAAGAACAATTTTATTAAAGATTATGCAAAGAAAAACAAAGAAATACAGAGTAGAAGGAAGATACAAAAGAATAGATGGATGATTATCCCTTTGCGCTGGATTTGGGTGTGGTGTTGAGGATTTGTATATGAGAGCATGTTATGAAAAGCTACACTACATAGACAAAGTTGGTGGAAACCTGAGTATAAGATTGGTATGTGCATCTTTTGGAACATCCCATTCCATATTTAGTCTCCATTGGCTATTATAATAATGTGTCCTATACAAATTTTGTAAAACTCTTTCGTAAAGAACTACGTATGCCTGGAAAAGTCAAATCCCAATAACTATCTTCATATAGTGTTGTAATAAAGGGAAATGTGGTGTTTAGATTAGAATGGGTTCCTTATCTATTTATTTCTATAAAGATCCTAAAAGTGCGACGTAAATCAAATGGAATTTAGTTGCGTTTGTTTTTTCATTATTATCAATTACTGAGAAATTCCTGAGTTTTGGCATAAGGGTACACAAACTTTTGCACTCAAATCTCTGTTTGGTAAAAAATGCTAATAATAATCTTTTGGAAATATCATACTCATTGATTCAGATTATTCTCATCTTTAATCCAGTTTCTACGTTAAATATGGGACACACTGAAACTTATTGATCTGTGATTTGGGGATTGTTCATTGATAAACACTAATTGACCTGATTGATCTTTTTTATCCCAGTTCAGGAGATGTCAGAGTGTGTTTAAACGTCCGCCATGACACCGAAGCAGCTTCCAGTCCAAGGAGTGATCATTACTGCTGCTGCGATCCTCTGCTTCTTTGGTGAGGATCACGATATCTGATCGATTACAGTATAAAGATGTATAATTAGAATTAAACATGTAATTAATAAAACAGGTTATAATTAGTAAGTGATGGTACGTGTTATACCTGTGGTAGGTGGAGTCGGAGGTGAGTCGTCGACGCTGAGGGTGAAACAGGGAGGTTCGGCTCTGCTGAATTGCCCCTTCAGTCTTCCAGCAAGAGCGGTCTCAGCTCCGCTACATGTAGTCGAGTGGGTCCGTCAGGATTACGACATTCCCATCCTTATCAAGTTTGGAGCTCATGCACCACGAGTTCATCCCAGATACGAAGGTGAGTTCTTTAGAATCGACTACACGTCTCGGCAACTTCTTTCCTGCCCAACTATTCAGAAGAAAATGTTTTGGGATAGTTTTTAAAATTGCAGTTTGACAAGTAATTTTCTCAAATCTGGCAACCCTTTTGTTTTTGTTCATTGATTGTTTAAATATTCATACCAAGGTTGAGGGGTTTTAAGGGGTGGGGGTATTACCTCATGGAAAGTGTGTGTTAGTCTGGTAGAGTGGCTTGGTGTTTTAATTATTGTACACTCTATCTATTTACATTTATGGATTTATACAACTAAGCAGCTATGGGGTTAAGGGCCTTGCTCAGGGGCCCAGGAATGGCAGCTCGGGTGTGGCTGGGATTTAAACTCACAACCTTCAGATCCAAAATCCAATGCTTTAGCCACTAAGCTTCCTCCTTTCTAGATTTTGCAGTGTACTTGTGGAGATTTGTGGTGATTCATTCAACCATAAGGGTGTTAGTAAAGTCAGGTATTGATGTAGGTGAGAAGGTGAGGAGGCCTGGGGTGCAATCAGTTTTTGATCCCAAAGAAGTTCTGTAGAGTTCGAGCTCTACAGCAAGAGCTATTTCACTCCAAACACATGTAAAGAACATCTTCATGAAGCTGGAACAGGTTTGGGTCTCCTACTTATACATAAATGAAAGGAAAATGTCATACCACCCCTTCCTATACAAAGATCCTATAAGAGCTATGGATCAGAAGATCACAAGTTCAAATCCCATCACAACCAAGTTGATTATTATGAGCACAAAACCTTCTTGTCAACTACAGTAATTCACAGTTTATCGCAGTGGTTAAGTTTCCAAAATCGCCCGCGATAAAGTAATAAATGAACAGACGTCATCCCGAAAATGCATTTTTTTAATTGTTTAAGCCGTAAATCCTCCTCCCACACATTTTAAATACACACAGAAAACATTTGCAAGAATAAAGCGAGATGAAATGTGTGTAAATTGGTAGAAATACAGTATCATGTAGTAGCGTAGCCTACGTGAAGTTTCTCCGCATGTTTATTGTTAGAAGTGTCCTACGATGTCAAAAAAGAGGCTGAGACAAATCGTATGGGACGAATGCAATTCCGCGATAAACAGAGGGCGCCAGATTGGAACCGCGGTAAAACGTGGGATTACTGTACTTAAAAAAAACAGTGAGTTTGAGTCAGAAGTTTCCTCCATCATCTATTTAAAAAGTAGATATTTGACTTTGAAATGTAGTAAATTTAAAGTCTCCCCCAATTAAAATACTTCAGTAAAGTACAGATTTGCGCAATAGCTACTTAAGTACAGTAAGGAATTTACTTCCTTACTGTCCACCACTGACTGCTAAAGGAAACACCAGGCAAAAAAAAACTGATCTTGTTAGCAAGGATTTATTAGAATGTTATACGAATAAATGTATTTTGTGTGTAATAATTAATTTTTTAGATACAAAGGTTGAACTAAGACTTTCAGGCTGAAATTGTGAGTTCGCCCAAAGCAAACCTCATTGTTGTCTTTTAAATTTGCTAGTGCTCTATTGGCTATGTGGCTCAACCCATACACCTCGTTGCTGTAACTGTATTCTTCCGTGTCGGGCTCGATGTTCTCGCTTTTCCTCGATCTCATTACATCATGAGGCTGTAGCACAAAGAGCGTTTATGAATAGGATACCTGAGTCAATGGGCTACGAGCGGAGCTTGTTCTTAAAAAGACACACAATGGCGCTAATGTGGGGGAGAGCGTGGAAGCTGGAAGCTGCCATAGTTACCGTGCAGGGTGTAGAGTTTATAGCGCCACCGTGCCCCCTGTGTAACTCGGGGGGTTCGACCCTACGACCTTTCATTAGCTGAGAGAAAGATTTCATTAGCTGTGGGACGGTCTCCTGGGCATCTGCCCGTCTACCGGTTTCCACAACGATTTAGCAAGGAATGTTTGTTGGAGGTTTTGCTAAGATGGCTAAGCTTCAATTGAGTCAGCATGCTAGTTTGTACTGGGAAACTATTAGCGATTGCTAGCATGTTTTAAAGGCTATTTATGCAATATTTCATGAGGTTACCGTGCCTCTGGTTTCCATCGAGTGCATGCGATTTTCATGTGATTTCCATTTCCTCAAGTTTTGTTCAAAAACCACAGCCGGCTAATTGGAAGTGTTGAAGCGAAACACAGATTAAATGGTTTACATGTTAAAAAAATGTTGCAGTCTAAATTCCTTGCAATTACAGTACAGAGTCAGGAGGAGTGAATTCTTATTAGCACTCTGTACTTTCCCAGTTGTGATACAAAGGATCATTTTTGCCGTTATATTAATACAAAGTGTTTTAAACATATCTGGAGCTAATCTGTTTAGGCCCGATAATCCCGGGCCTAAAGAAGCACTCTGGGTATTTTTTTTTAAAGCCATTATGAAACTGTAAACTCTTCCCACACCCTAAAATGTATTATGAAGATGAACATTCCCTAACAAGGATACGTGACCCTCTCCTGATGTAAAACAGGAGCAGAACAAAGACGTCTGGAAGGATTTAGAATTTGGCGTCTCCTCTAAAGCCGAGCTCACGTTCTGTTTGAGC
>MU551652.1:1375663-1395663 GCA_024362625.1 Silurus asotus
TAGAAATGTCCAAGAATAATTAATTCGATCTTTTTACCATTCTACTTTTCTACGTAGCTACATTCCTTCCTGCATTTTGTTAATTTGTTCCTTCTCTCCCTTTGCTCTTCTTTTTTTTATTGATCTTTCTTTCTTTGACGTTTCCCTCTAGGTGTTAGGTTCCTTTCCCCCCATTCTTCTTTTCATTCTTTTTGTGTTTTATTCCCTTCTTTTGTTATAGTTTCTGTTCTGACACTCGATACTCCTTCCGTCATTCCTTTCTATTTTCTTTCAAACTTTCCTTCTTTTCTTAAATATCTTTCTTCCATTCTGTTTCTGTTTGTTTATTATTTGTTTTATTCCTTCTCTTTGCTCTTCTTCTTTTTATACCTTGTTTTTGTTTCCCCTCAATGTTTAAGGGTTCTTTTATCTATCTGTTCGTTTCAGTCGTTTTTTTTTTGTGTTACATTTCTTGATTTTATTATATTTCCTGTTCTTACTGCTACAAAGCGCTGATACTGGATCCTTTTTTTTTTGAATAAACAGATTCTACACTTTAGTCTGTCCCTCGCCTGTAAACGAGCCGTTACTATAGAAACCACGACTCATTAGACGCAGTTCATCAATGTAGATTTGTTTCGGTGCCGCTGTGATGGAAAACAAATCAGCAGCTTCTGACCGATTCAACACTGTGGAATAAACCTGCATTTATAATCCTGCGTTTTACATTCACCTTCAACCTGCACAGAGAGAGAGAGAGAGAAGCAGGGTGTAGTCACCTGGCAACTGCAGGATTGAATTTCAGAGTCTGCAAAAATGTGTGTGTGTGTGTGTGTGTGTGTGTGTGTGTGTGTGTGTGTGTGTTTTGAAATGTGAAACTTGCCACATGAAAGCAAAGCAATAATCCACATGCGCAAGCCATAAAACAGTGACGGTGATCATAATGATGAAAATGAAGCATGTATTTGATGTAATAATAGAGCTTAAACACACACACACACACACACACAAACACACACACACACACACACACATACACACACACACACACTGCCTTTTAACCAGGTCTCTTCCTCAAACACTCTGATCTCGTCTCATCTTTAAAGCAAAAGTTTGGCCAAAAATAAAATCTGCACAAAGCAGCTGTGAAGGTTTCACTGGGTGTGGTGATGTTCTGCTGACACGAGATCACGTTAATCACGTGAACAGCCTCAGACCTGACTGTTGCATCTTTCTTTTTTTTTCGTCTACTCTTGTTCTCCTGTCTTTTTTTTTTTACTTTCGTCCAACAGCGGCAAATCCCCTGTTGTCAGGTTCTGGATAGAATGTTTGAAGCTTTCTCCAGAGAAGCTTTAGTGTGCTACAGTGTGGTTGAGATGTTCTTTCTTTGCAGGTCGTGTGTCTCTGGGCGAGGGGACGGCGCTGAGGGTGAAGGACCTCGTCGTGGAGGATGAAGGCTGGTACGAGTGTCGCATCCTGCTTCTGGACAATTCCTCTGAGGAGACACGTAACGGCAGCTGGACGCTGCTCTCGGTCACAGGTGAGAGAGAGGCAAGAAAACAAGCTGGAGTTGTGTTTTGGTATCTTCCACCTGGTCTTAGCACGCACACACACACACACACACACACACACATACACACACACACACACACACATACAATAGCATTGTGTTAGTAGTACAAAGCTATTGTTCTCATGTTGAATGGGTTTCGACTCATCACACTGTGCACCTGTTACCTGCCTATGAATTAACTCTTCCTGAGATCCTGAGAGGATGTTCCTGCTCGGTTCCTCAAAGATACGCAGATAGCAAACGAGTGTTGGATCAGGTTTAATGCCTTCATTTTCTTCTCAAATGGAGATGAAGATGGATTCAAGCATCCAGTCACATTTAATTAATGAAACAATTGATCTCCACAAAATCTAGTGGAACAGCTTTCCAGAAAAGTGGAGATTATTATAACTGCAAATGTGAAGTGGGACGTTCAAATACCAAAACTTTGCCTATATGGTGTACATTAACGTAATCGGAAAACTGGTGTGTTTTTCGAAAATGGCTGATGTGAGAAGAACTTAAATCTCTGAGAGCTTTAACCTCAGAAGCACAAGTCTGGAGATGAGATGTTCATTATGTTATTGTTCCCACTGGGGACATTGCATAATACATAGAGAGAGAGAGAGAGAGAGAGAGAGAGAGAGAGAGAGAGAGAGAGAGAGAGAGAGAGTGTGTGTGTGTGTGTGTGTGTGTGTGTGTGTGTGTGTGTGTGTGTGTGTGTGTGTGTGTGTGTGTGTTTTATTCTCAGAGGAAACAACCAACCTGAAGGCTGATATTTACGAATAACAGTTTCATCAGCAGTCGTAGTGATTCCATGATCTTGGTGCCATTGATGTGTGGTTCTAAATCAAAGTCTTTATAATAATATGTCACAAAACACTTCATCCCTCTCTCTCTCTCTCTCTCTCTCTCTCTCTCTCTCTCTCTCTCTCTCCTCTCTCTCTCTCTCTCTCTCTCTCTCTCTTTTCTTTTAACTCTTTAACTGCAGACATTTGATTCCTCTATATCCATAGCACCTTACCCATAATTACAGCTTTTATGTAACTGTATTAGTTTTTTTCTTTCTTTCTTTCTTTCTTTCTTTCTTTCTTTCTTTCTTTCTTTCTTTCTTTCTTTCTTTCTTTCTACTCTTTCACTAGAACTCTTTACTATCTTTACTCTAGGAACTCTTTTACTATCCTCATGCCCTTGTTATTTATTTATTTGCTTCTAAGTTTGGTATGTGCTTTTTCATCTCCACATTCAGTTCCAATTTGCTCTTATAATTCCCTCCACTGTTCTGGGAAGATGTTTCACCACATTATGGAGTGTGCTTATGGACATTATCATTATTAACAAGGGTGTTAGTAAAGTGAGCTAGTGATGTAGGTGAGAAGGTGAGGAGGCCTGGGGTGCAGCCAGTGTTCACATTTATCCCAAAGATCTGATGTATGGTTGAGATCAGAGCTTAATAGCAGGCCACTCAGGATCTTCATCTCCAAACCATCTAAATCATATCTGCATGGAGCTCACTTTGGGCACAAGTTCAAATGAACACAAAATTGATTGCTACTGCATTTAAAGACACACTTGTCTGCCTCCAGCGTTGTGGTAACAGTTTTAAGAAGAACCACATAAGCAGGAAAGCTCAGGTGTATAGTGTACACACCAGTGTTTAGCCATTTTAGGATTGGATCAGGTCCAGCTCCACCCCCTGGACAGAGACATCCTTAAGTTTGATGATGAATCTTGTGATGAAGATGATGGGGTGCAAGAGGGGGAGGGGAAGGAGGATTTATTGTCCTGTGTTATTATTGATCAGTTTCTTGAAATATTTATTTATGTGTATGTTTCAGCTCCGCCTGTGTTCATCGAAACTCCACCCTCAATCACAGAAGCCTTAGTCAGCAGATCGCTCACACTGAAGTGTGTTGCCCATGGAAACCCTCCTCCCACCATCCAGTGGTATAAAGACGGTGTGGTGTTGAACCAGACCAGCGATGTGACTGTGAGTTTATATTCATGAGTTTTAACATGGAGGAGATAAAAGAGTGGAAAATAACAAGGAGCCTAACAGAGAACCTTGTGGGACTCCATATTGCTATAAATTTTCTTTTAATGCTTTTAAACCAGAAGTGATCAGTCAAGAAAGGTCTACACAAGAACTACACAAGAACTTTTAGAAGTTCTAATTTCTCATTATTAATAGCACTGTGACTTGCATCATCGGCTTTCATTTTCCCCTCCACCAAAATTTCCATGTATGTTCTCCTCCCTTCCTGTTGTTCCCTCCCACCATCCTGACCCACATCCCTCTCTCTTTCTTTCTCTTTCCAAAGGTCCTGAATGGGAGGCTGACTTTCTCCTCTGTGAGTAGAGAGTCAGCAGGACGTTACCAGTGCCAGGCCTCTAACAGCGATGGAAATGAGATTCACACCATGCAGCTCAGGGTCAAAGGTCAGCTCCTACACAACAACACCTACTCCTCCAGTAGAAACTAGAGCTTCTTAGACAAGTTATGCAGCTCTTCAGCACACATGTTCACCTGACTACCTCACTACGAGAGCGTAAAGCCTGAAAGGAGCCTGTGTGACATCACTGATCAACACTGTTCCTGATGTCTAATCACTGATCACTATTATTATCCTCATGTCCAATTACTTTGTTCTCAACAACCAATCACTGTTCAACATTGTCAACAAAAATGAACAAACACAGTTCTGATATCCAATCACCAATCACCACTGTTCCCAACATCCAATCACTGATCACCATTATTCCCAAATGAATTGATGATGTCATCTGGTCATTTCTCCCGCCCTCTTCCTGATTTCCTGATTGTATGTAAATTTGAATGGCAGTGATGTTGGACAATCAGATCCTGCCATCTAGTGGTGGATTTAAGAACTGCAAAAATCATTGTTAACTCTGATGAGTTAAAACATTGTGCAATAATAAATAGCTTTACTTTCGTGGTCTCCTTATAACAGGTCCTCCTGTAATCCTGATTCCCCCAACGGACACCATCCTCAACATGTCCCACAATGCCTTGCTGCGGTGCCAGGCCGAGGCCGACCCTCCCAACATGACCTACGTGTGGATGAGAGATGGAGAGAACATCTACCATATAGAGTAGGTCTCCAGATTTAGAAAAAAACATCAAGTTCAGCATCAGAGAGACTTTTTATTTTTCTGATCACCTGATCGTTTTTATCTCTGTGTGTTTGGTCAGGTCTCTGAAGTCTCGTGTGAAGGTGATGGTAGACGGCACACTGCTCATATCCAGCTTAATCCCGGTGGATTCTGGGAAATATGTCTGCATGCCAACGAACGGACTTCCGACTTCGCCAACTGCTTCGGCCACGCTTACAGTGAGACGTACGTGTTAATGTGTGACGTTTGTGTGTTCTGAAGGAATTGAAATAAATTATATATAAAAAATATATAATATAAAAAAAATATATAAAAAAAGTTATAAATATAAAATAATAATAATAATGCCTTACATGGGTATAAAAGGTGGAAGATCTCCTGCTATAGAGCTCCAACGCCATTGAAAACCTTTTACATGAATGTGAACGCTGACTGCACCCCAGGAACCTCCTCACCTTCTCACCTCCATCACTACCTGACTTTACTAACACTCTTGTGTCTGAATGTACACAAATCTAGTGGAACATCTTTCCAGAAGAGTGGACTTGCACTTACTGATGTAGGTGAGAACATGAGAAGGTTCTGGGGTGCAGTCAGAATTCACATTTATCCCAAAGCTGTTCAATAGGGCTTAGAGCTCTATTGCAGGAGATCTTCCACTCGAAACCATGTAAAGCAGATCTTCATGGAACTCACTCTCATCTATGTGTGTTTGTCTTCGTGCTTTTGGTGTTCAGTTTGGATTTTTGAAACAAATGATATAAAAACTAAATGTATTATTAATGTTATAATAAAAGCCGGCTGAGTTGACCTGAGGTAACCCCTGCCCCTGTAACAGACCCTGCACAGGTGACCCACATGCCCGAGCAGATCTTCCTCCCTACAGGCCTGAGAGGAGTGATCTCCTGCCCACTGCTTTCTGAACCCCCGCTGCTCCGAGTGGACTGGACCAAGAACGGAAAAGCGCTCGACCTCAACGCTGTGAGACACGTGTTCTGTTTTATCCCTATACACACACACACACACACACACACACAAGAAAGGAAGGAAGGAAGGAAGGTGGAAGAACATGGAAAAAAATAAGATGAAAGGAAGAAAGAAAGTAAAGAAGGAGGAACGAGAGGCAGAAAAAAGTGTAAAAATAGGAAGGAAGGAAGGAAGGAAATAAGGAAATGGAAAAAATAATAAGGGGGAAAGAAAGAAAGAAAGAAAGAAAGAAAGAAAGAAAGAAAGAAGAGAGGAAGAAGTGGCAGGAAAAAGTGGAAAAAATAAGAAGAAAGAAAGAAAGAAAGGAGATGCAGGAAAAAAGTGGAAAAAATAAGAAGAAAGAAAGAAAGAAAGAAAAAAGAAAGAAAGAAAGTAGAAAGAAAGAAAGAAAGAAAGAAGAGAGGAAGGAGAGGCAGGAAAAAAGTGAAAAAATTAAGAAGAAAGAAAGAAAGAAAGAAAGAAAGAAAGAAAGAAGGGAGGAAGGAGAGGCAGGAAAAAAGTGGAAAAAATAAGTAGAAAGAAAGAAAGAAAGAAAGAAAGTAGAAAGAAAGAAAGTAGAAAGAACGAAAGAAGGGAGGAAGGAGAGGCAGGAAAAAAAGTGAAAAGATTAAGAAGAAAGAAAGAAAAAAGAAAGAAAGAAAGAAAGAAAGAAAGAAAGAAAGAAAGAAAGAAAGAAAAATAAAATAAGAAAAATGAAAGAAAGAAAGAAAGAGAGAAAGAAGAAAGAAAGAAAGAAGGGAGGAAGGAGAGGCAGGAAAAAAAGTGGAAAAAAAAGAAGGAAGAAAACGAAAGAAAGAAACTATGGAGGGAACAAGTGGAAGTAAACACATGTAGGAAATCAAGCAGTAAAGAAATAATGAAGATGTGAAGCAGGAGACACGAGAGACGTGATGAGGACGTGCAGGACGCTGATGATGCTACAATATTTACATGAAGTTCCTTCTGCTGTGATGTTTTGAGATGTAATTGTTATGTTAATGTTCTGACGTGTTCAGTACCCAGGCTGGATCCTGACGGCAGACGGTTCGATCGTGATCACCACGGCGAACGACGACGCGCTCGGCGTCTACACCTGCACTCCGTACAACAGCTACGGGACCATGGGCCAATCAGAGCGCACCAGCGTCGTCCTGCAGGTCAGGCTCTCAGAAGTTCAGTGTGTGTAAAAGGAAAGTTGATGTGCAGATGATGGAACGTTATTGAGATGTATTTCTGCAGCCACAATACTGTTTACCTCATTAAAAAGCAATCAGGAAACTCAGCTCCTCTGAGCTGTAAAGAAAAACCTGCTCTAATAAAGGAAGTGACAGAAGGTCACGCAGTAATGTCATGTTCTGAACTCTTTCAGGACCCTCCATCCATCACACTCGCTCCAAACAAAGAGTACAGGGCGGAAGTAGGGAGGACGCTGATGATCCCCTGCCAAGCACACGGAGAACCTCAGCTTACAATCACCTGGACCAAGGTAAGCAGGAGGGTTAGATGTTTACACCACAGTGCAGCTGAATGCTCTGCTCTGATTGGTCCAACTGGTTTTGCTTCAGAACGTACATTTTTCATGTAAATGGATTTACAGTGTTTTTATACATTTGCACTGGAACTGTTACAAGTAAAGATTTTTTTTTACAGTAAAAGGACAGATGAGTATTTATATTGTGTTCGAAAGAAATTAAGGAAGGAGGGAAGAAGAGAATACAAAAAGAATGAAAGAAATAATAAAGAAACAGAAAGGGTGACAGACAGACAGACAGACAGACAGACAGACAGACAGACAGACAGACAGACAGACAGACAGACAGACAGATAGATAGATAGATAGATAGATAGATAGATAGATAGATGTAAAAAACCTGTCAGAGAGGGAGAGAGGAGAAAAGGATGGGTGGATGGGGAAGAGTCAAATATATAAGGAAGGAAGGATAGATGGATGAATGAAAATGACAAAATGTCTAAATACAGAAAGAAAAAAAAGGGGATGGCTGGATGGATGGATGGATGGACATTCTTTCACTTTCACTATTTGTTTCTCCAAATGTGACTTTCTCCACCTTGCATGTATACCCCCTAATTCAGTCTCTCTTTCTCTCTCTCTCTCTCTCTCTCTTTCTTTCTCTCTCTCTCTCTCTCTCTCTATCTGTCTCTCTTTCTTTCTCTCTCTCTCTCTCTCTCTCTCTCTCTCTCTCTCTCTCTCTCTCTCTCTCTAGCTCAGTCCGTCAGGCTCTCGCCCTCTGTACTCCGTGTCAGGAAACGGTTCTCTGCTCCTTCAGTCTCTGAGTAAAGAGCATTATGGTGAGTGGGAGTGCAGTGTGAGGAACCGAGTCTCCACCATCAACACCACTACCACCATCACAGTGCTCGGTGAGGATCAACACCACACACACACACACACACACACACACACACACACACACACACACACACACACACACACACACACACACACAAAAACGGAATGGAGATGTTTCTCTTCTTTTCTCTGTATTTTATGCAGTGTACTGTTCTCTTCTTTTATTGTGTGTGTGTGTGTGTGTGTGTGTGTGTGTGTGTGTGTGTGTGTGTGTCAGGTACAAGTCCCCATGCTGTATCCTCCGTGTCTGTTGAAGTTGGAGTAAATCAGGCCAATGTGTCCTGGACGCCTGGATTTGATGGGGGATTTGCACAAACATTCACCGTCTGGTTAGTGTCTGGAAAAGCATTATCATGTCTGTGTGTGTGTGTGTGTGTGTGTGTGTGTGTGTGTGTGTGTGTGAGAAAGAATTTGTGTGGCTCCAAACTAATAACAGAACAAACACCACAATGCTGTTACTACAGCGATCCTATATATCATACTATTGTTAAATCCTGGACTCTGATTGGTCAGGCTGTTTATAGCTACTATAATGGACATGATAACAATAAATATAACAATAAATGGACCAACAAATGGGTTTACTACCATTTAACATGATGTGACATTATATAGAACAGTTCTGCATTTAAACACCAGTCACTGAACACATCAACATGATGGACTTTTGAGGAATGGACATTCAGTGCCACATCATGGAAATGTGCTAAATTAAATAAATATTAATATATTAATAAATTTATTATATATAAAATGAAAGATTTGCATTTGAACTGAAACAAAAAGAACACTTTTAATAAATAAAAACAGTAAATATCCAAAGTAAATAAAAAAAAAAGACACTTTGAATAAATATAACATAGCGTCGTTTTTTTGCCTCTAGAGGCCGCTCTCGTACTGTGAAAGGCAACCCAGAAAAACTACCTGTATGGATTTTTGCCGATAGCCAATATTTCCTGCATTCGAACAATAAAACTGAATCGGTCGATCTCTAACTTATACATTCTTATACAAGCTGCTTTGAGACAATGTCTATTGCTAAAAGTGCTATAGAATTAAAAATATATATTTTTACTACAAACTAAAAATTAATTGCTATATGCAGATTCCAAAGATTTTTTTGTCCTTTTAGTAAATTCCATCTACTCAGCAGCCATCTTGGTTTGTAGACAGTTTATTTCAGGCTGATGCACAATACACTTCGAGAGCCATAAACCAGAAAAGGATCAACACTACAAAGTATTAAAAAAGCAGTCAATTTAATGACATTCCGTCAGTCAATCTTTCTCTGTTTCTTTCTTGTGTTTATGCATCAATATATCAATCAAACACCAAATAATGAGGCCATTAAATTCACCATTTATTTAAGTACTGATACTGATTATGTAATATGTTTGATGTGACATGCAGACGTGTTTCTCTATTTAAACTTTCACATTAAAAATTTAAGACTGATTTGATTGAAGTTTTCATTTACACAGTGAAAGTTACATGCATTCAGAGTCCAGCTACATTTATTCCATAACTCTGAGTTTGTGCAGAAGTGTTTGCAGATCAGCTTTTCAGGGGCATTTATTTGTAAGCACTTGCCATCAGAGCATCATCAGAGATATGAATACTGAGATCTTAATTCATGTCGAACCATCTGCAATATTTCAGTAATAATTGTGCTTGTTTTCCTCCAGGCTGAAGTGTGTCTGTGCAGATGAGGAGCAGCAGGAATGGCGTTCAGCTCCTGGTCCGTCCTCCAGCACCAGTGTGATGGTCAGCGACCTCCTTCCCTCCACCGAGTACCAGTTCAGCGTGATGGCACACAACAAGCTGGGAAGCGGCCCGTTCAGTGAAATCGCCACTGCGAAGACTATGGGTCAGAATCGGTTTACCTCTATTAACCATCTTCTTGCTCTCTGTCCTACTCTACAAGTCTGTGTTTTCCATTTTGACTTCCACGCTCTCAACTTTTATGCTTTCTATCTAGATGCACTTCCTATCAAGCCAGATCCACCCACACTGCTGTTCTTCAACCAGAGCTCCAAAGGGGTTTATCTCCGGTGGGGCGCGTCATCGCACCAGCAGCTCCCCATCGACAGTTTCGTCCTGCAATCACGTCTTGAGGAGGGCGAGTGGGTGACATTGAAGGAGGACATCGATGGGAATAAGAGCGAAATACTCGTTCAAGGATTACAGAAGGTAATAATTTGAGATGCAAAAAATAGCATACACTTCTTTGGAATTGCCTTTGAAGGAAAATTTGTTCGGCTTATTTTCAAGCCTGAAATACCAAATGCTTGGAATGAAGAAACTACTAAATCGATTGTGCAGCACTATAAGCATTGTTATAATAAAGACAATATAGATATACTTTATGTTACACTACATTTGAAGTTCATTCTTATAAAGCAAAAGTTTTGAGAGCTGTGGCTTGATTTCTAGCGAGGTAGATACAAGCCTTCAAGAATAAACCCACGTCATACTGAATCTAAACACGTATCAGAGTGGTACCTTTGCATTTGGTAGACACCCAAATCCAGTGACTTACATTTATCTTCTCCAGCTTGGTGTGGCTGGGATTTGAACTTACGACCTTTGATTCAAAGTCCAATGCCTTAACCACTAACCTTCGACCTCCACCAAATGTAAATCCTGAACATATCTTACTGATAAAGACGGCTTACAAAGACAGAATTGCGTTCTCTGTCCCTCATATTTTTAGAACCTCTCCCTGAAGTCACACACAATACAGAGAAAAAAGTTAGTGGACACCTGACCATCACCATGATTGCTACATTATGTGCTTCTTTTTGAAAATCCTATTCCACATTTATTGTTTATTTGCTTTTATAATGAGCTCCACTCTTCTGGGAAAACTTTTCACTAGATGTTTGTGGAGATTGGTGCTCAATTACAAAGGGTGTTATTAAAGTAGTGATGAAGGTGAGAAGGTGAGAAGGTAAGGAGGTCTGAGGTGCAGTTTTCGTTCCAATTCATCCCAAAGGTGTTCAATAGAGTTGGAGTTTAATTGAAGGAAATCTTCCACTTCTTCCAACCCATATAAAGCATATTTTTGTGGAGCTTGAGAAGATATGGAGAAGTCCATATGGTTGGAAAAGCCTGGTGTCCCATTATCTTTGTCTATGTAGTGTTAAAAAAACTCACCCAAAGTCCATTCTCTTCCAAACACCATGTTTTTATCTTAAAGATTTTAAGAGAGCATTAAATTGGTCAAACCTAATAAAGGATTGGTATATTTGATACATTTTTGCTTCTAAAACACTTTCAAAATGAAAAAACTGCCACAACTGCGTTCCATAATACTGCTTACACACCGCTTCATTCTCAGACTGTCCTGTTTGCATTCGGTGAGATTTCATTAAATGCCATTCCAATGCCTTTTTGCGTTTCTTCCTTCTCTTTGTGCAGAACTGCAACTATGAGCTACGGCTCCTGTCTCGGCGTGGAGAGCAGCTGAGCATTCCCAGTCACTCGATCAATGTCTCCACTTTGGGTCAGTGCCTAAACCTCGTTCCAGTTTCTCTCCTACTGCTCCGGTTATTCAATTGAGGCTCATATCTATTTGGATTATTCTCGTAAATCATCCATTGTTCCGTTTCGGAGCACTGTGATGGAATAAATACAATCTTTTTTTTCTCATTTTGCAGTCATCGACATGCATTCTCCAAGTTCACTCCTCCCAGGGGCGGAGCCTCAGCCGCTGTGGGCTGGAGTGGTGATCGGTATGGGGGTCTTGTGCCTTTTGCTTCTCGCTGTTTTGGTCACAGTGTGTTTAATTGGCCGGAAAAGAAGTCGACGCCACAGGAAGATGATGCAGGGTACAGAATGCCTTTTTTTATGAACCATAGCAATATGAACGTCATACTCAATGACATTCTTTGTCTCAGCTTAATATAAAGCACACATTTCCTGTCATCAAGTAATTCTTTGTTGAGTTTTCGTTTCTCCGTGTCACTCATTTCCATTGTTCTGTTACTTATTTCAGATCATGCTTCATCTAGGAAGTAAGTGTATTTTTTTTACTTATCCAATACCATGGTTTAGGACACACAGATAGGAAATATATCACATTTAAAATACAGTAACACTCTGTAGATAGTTTTAAGAGATGAATTGCCCCCGTGGAAGCCCCTTTCTCTGATCGCACATTAGTAATATTTTCAACTGGACATAATTTTCCATCTAGGTTTATTAAGTGATGAGGCACTTTTGCCCTCTGTTACAGAAAATGAAAATGTGTTTTTTAGTATAATTGATAAATTAATGTGCGATTAAATCTTTGACAGCCAATTAGAGAATTGTGTGAACCATTCCTAAAGCTATTTAAATCGGTTGACCGATTCATCAGTCTTGCAGATTTATCGCTGGATATATTGGCTATTGGCAAAAAAATACATAGTTTTTCCGGGTTGAGTTATACAGTACGAGAGCGGCCTCCAGAGGTGAATCACTGTATTGTTTATTTGGAGTGCCATTTTTTATCTAACTGTTTTTATTTGTTTGGAATGTTAAAATTAATACATACAGTGGCATAACATTGACATTATAACATTATGAGTGTGGTCCGATTCAACAGACGAGCTCCTGTAGCTCACACCAATAAAGAAGTTCATGCTGTTGATGCTTGATGAGTCAGGACTGTTTTAACAGCAAAAAGGGACCAACACAATATTAGACAGGTGGTCGTAATGTTATGCCTGATTGGTGGCTATAATGATATGCCTGATTGGTTTTTTCAATTTTTATTTTTTTAATAAAATTTGGTACTATTTTACATGGAGTGATTGGTTATCAGCATGTCATGGGTATTCATGTGGTATTTTGTTTTGGCCAGTCTTTAAATGTTGTTGTATTGTATGGTACAGGTTTGGGTTTTATATAATGAGGTTATAATGGTAGCATATTCAAAATCAATTTCACCAATCAGTTCAATTTTGCCAAATTCTTGTTATAATTGCTCATTCTTCACATCCTTAATCCCCTTCAGACCTGACTCAGCTCCTGGCAGCCCTGACAGTGTACTAAAACAGAAACTCCTCCCTCTTCGGCCACTCTCCAGTTCCTCCTCCTCTTCAGACCACTCGTCCTTGGAGAAATCCAACCGCAGCGATTGTCCTGACCAGAAACAGCACCAGCTCCCACGTACCCAACCTCCATTGCAGGGTTCAGTACCCGAGAATCACCTTCATCGTTCCTCTACTGTAGAACTCATTCATCGTGGGCCAGATGGCCGCTTCATGCATGAGCCTTATGAAGAGCTTAGCACTTTAGATTTTGCTTCATCCAAGCATGAAAGGGCAAGGCAAAGCTTTTCGCATTCGTCCGAACGAGCCTGTGATGCCAAACTTCGTAAAACACAATCTTTGTGCTCTCACAGGAGTGAAAGGAAGCATCCTCCTTTCGTCCTTTCCGTGGACATGCCTTCTTGTGGGTTGGACATTTCTCCTTCGGGCAGAGCACAAACGTTGCCCCGGTATGGCTGCTACTCTGTGACTCTGGGACAGGAGATCTCAAATCGATCAAGTCTGTCCTCAGAGACCAGCTGCTCAGTTCTTTACCCACCATCAGACAACTGTCAGACGCTAAAGCGTGCTGGGACTCACTCCACGGCCAACACTCTCGTTCTGCAAATGGAGCATGAAAAAGAACAAGGAAACCTGAACCATTGTCTGAGGCTGGCCCAAGAGCGAGAGGAACTGGAGCGAGAGTTGCGTAAATACACTCTGGGTCGAAACTTTGAAAGCAAGACAGGTGGATCACTCCGAGCAGAGAGGAAGAGGGAAATCGAGGATAATGATGAAACAGCCTGGAAAGGCAGCGAAATGGGATTCTTGCATGTTTCCCAGTTGTCCAATAGAGGGCAATGTCTATCCAATAACACTAATAGCCCAAGAGTGAGAGCTTCCTCTTGCATTCCGTGGGAGGCTGGATACATAATGTCTCCCAGTAACCTCGTTCACGCAGAGAATTGCCACGAAAGGGCTTTTGAGTGCCTGAACGACTCTCATTTAAACCAAATGTCAAACCACAGAAGGTCTAAAAGTCTAGAGCGAGGGGAGCACCAGAGATCACGTGTTAAAGATCAGCGTCGAAGGCGAACCATGACTGAAGGTGCCCCTGTCAATTTTGATAATAAACCTTTAGACCCAACGTTGGAAAGATCTCATTATAGTGTGGAGAGCAGGCTGAATAATCCTGGAGCCTACGGATGCAGTCAACAACATATTTTCCCAAGAATGAGTCACTTGGGAGAGACACAGCGAGGACAGAAAGCAGAGAAAAGCAGAGGGCAGGTTAGTTGTGCAACTGATTATGTGGAGATGTGTGTGGATGAGCCGGAGGTACAGGCTCCGTCTCCTCTAACAAGGTCCATGCAACAGTCCATGGATTCTCAGAAACGCAGTATATATCAGCTGCAGATGGAGACCGAAAAACATTCGGGGTACAAAACCATTCAGAGAGGCATGAGAAGGGACCTGGAGAGCATGAGCAGTGGGTCAAGCAGAACCCTTCCTTCAAAACATCGACAAAGTCCAGCTTTAAAAAATGGTCTTAATGGGGGTTCTCAGGGTATAATTCACCACAAAAGTGCCCCTAGTTTGGAAGATAATATGTACAGCGAGCAATTCCTGCCCCCTGATGCCTGGATTGACTCGCTAAACATGCAGCAAAATTCCCCTCCTTCAAATGGTGATGAGAACCGAACAGTGAGTCAAGAAACTAAACCGTGTACACCTCCAGACATTCAGCTTAGAGACTCCCATAATCAGCAGGCCTCTCATACTGCTTCTATTCCTGACCAAGACTGTCAGCGCCACAGTCCGCCTTCCATGCCTCTGGAGAATTCCAGCTGGCCTCCGATGCATTGCTACTCCCCAGAACCCGAGGGAAGTTGCCGGAGCTATGCCAGCCATAGCAGTGGCAGAGGAAGTCTGGATCAGCCTAGCAGCAGGCAATCTCTGTCTTTTAGCCCACCTTTAAACAGTTCCCTAGAGATCCCTGAGGAGAGCTACAGAGATGAGCCTGGCCAGCCCTCTCTGCAGGATTGGTAAGATATACCTGCTTCCATATGAATTTCTTTGTGCGTTATTCTTTTATTTGATCTATAGTCTAGCGTTTTAGCTCTAGGCTAGGGGGCTTTAGAGCAGCTAATTGAAATCGAGTGTGTTAAATAAAAGAAACACAACATACTGCAAGGTGGGGGTTCTCCATTAATGATACTGAATCCCTGCTGATACACCAGGACAAGAACAGAGTGAAGCTGAAACTGCTTTTCTTTCCAAGTTAATTTACATAAAATTACATGCAAAGGATTAAAAATTCTTTGTCTTTTAATTGCCACAGTTTCTGTTTAAATCGACCCCCAATTTTTTTATAATGTAGCAGTTTCCAGGTCACTGTTGCTAGCTGGATCTTTTCTGTCACTATTATCAACAGTGTTTTTTCAGAGATCTCCAAAACTGAGACCAATGTGATTTGCGTCTCGATGCATAGACAACTATATGCTACATTAAAGTTACATATGAAGCAGTTACCGATCCATTTCACAACACAGTGCAAAGTAAAAAATACGATGCTATGCAATTCAATATGGTACCGTTCATTTTTATATTTTTGGTTCAGACAGGCAGCAAATCATCATTTCCGTAAGTGTCTTCTGACTTCTAACACATAGCCCCTTTTACAAACAGGCTTTTGTATAATTGAATCGCGATATAAATGCCAACATGTACACTTTTGATTTAATCTGATCCTGGTCTTGAAAACCCCCTTTTCCTGCACCATTGAATGTTTTCAGTGAAGGTTTATGTAACACAACCAAGGGGTCTGTGACTGTGATTTTATTTACAGTGGTGGAAATCAGAACCCAGCAGTTTATTATTTATTAGCCATTTTGACTGGACACATAAATTTTTTCGCAGGTTTAATCAGGAACTCAATAACCCCAAAAGCCTATAAATAACCTCAACTTTGAGAAGAAGGCGGGGTGGGGGGGTAGAGCCATCCCTGATTGGCTAGCGTCAGTTTATAACCCATGAGAAAGAAGAAAACTCTCCCACCCAGATAGCAGAACGAGTGTCTTAAATTGTGACAAGAACAATTCCGGCTCTTCACAGAAATATTTTGATGTTTTACATGGTCTTTTATAGGTTTGCCTTCATGATGTGTTCTGAAATAATAATAAATAAAAAAAATCACTATCTTTAAACCTCTAGCTCCAGGAGGGATTCTGTTGATGAGAACTATGAGTGGGACTCAAACTACATCTCTATGAACTCTAATGACCTCAAAACGTCAATCAGCTCTGTAAACCTGCAGGGGGAGATCCTGAGCAAAGGAAGTCAGAGGAGCGCTATAAACGACAGCAGGCAGTCCTCAAAGCAGGAAAAGAGAGGTACGGGGAAATCTGTTGAATCGGAGACACTTGAAATGTTCTCCTGAGCGTTCTTAACAGTTGAAGAGTTGATGATATACTACTACGTGCACATTGAAAGCTCATTACACAACATCTTGAACCAATCAGAAATGAACAATGTACCCGATTTATTTATTTCCACAGGTCTGTATCGCTTGGTAAGCATTCTGGCCCCCAGCTGTGAAGAATCTCTCCTGGAGCTGGAAATTCAGCACGGCTCCATGTGCTATCCTGACACAGTCCCTGTTCCTGATGCGGATGCTGTGCTTTTTTAAAACTTATTGGTAATTAACATACACAAAATACTCATTCTATATTTACAGTCACATTGATGGCATATGGCAGACGTCCTTATCCAGAGCTACGGATAAATTATATGAACTGATCCATAAAGCTGCATTGTGAAAATGTCCGTTGTTTAAAAACGCGAATGGAATTGAACGGTGCTGAATTTCAATCGAATTGATAAAAAAACGTAAACAGTATGAGCTTATTCTCTATATACACTTTATGGTGACAAAAGTATTAGGACACCTGATTTCTTCCACTCACATGTGCTTCTTTCCCAAACGGTTACCAAAAATTTGGATTCATGGAATCGCACAATTATATTGGACGTCCTCTTGTAGTTCAAGCAGAGGACGTCCAATTATATTGGACGTCCTCTGCTTGAACTAGAAGACCCAAACCTGTTCCAGCATGCCCTAGTGCACAAATCTAGATCCATGAAGATCTGCTTTGCATGACTAAGACCCTTATGGCTAAACGTGCACAAATCTCCATAAAATCTAGTGGAACATCCTCCATAAAGAGTGAAGCGCTAATCAATTAGCCAGGTGTCCACAAACTTTTGAGTAAGCTCTCAAAAGGAAGGTTGTAACAGAGTGTCTGGTGGTTTGGGTGACTGTATAAAGCTAGCATAGTCAGCTTGCTTCGCTAATCTAAACTGAAAATATAGCTAGCATAAAGCTGTAGGCTGTAGATTTCCATTTAGGATCAGAAGTTAAAAAAGCAAGCGATAAGAGACTCGTCGCTTGCTAGTCTTGCTAGTGTGTGTGTGTGTATGTGTGTATGCAAATAATAAATAAGAAATGTCAAATTCAGTAATATTGCATTAGTCACATGATTAAGCTGAATAATAAACTACGGATCTGACAGTCTGGTGAAGGAATAGCTCTATTAAATATTTTAATAGCGCAATATTCAATATTTCCCCAAGCAAACCCCGATGCATAATTGATACCGGTATCAAATCAACACGCTTCAGTGTTTTTCTTTCTGTGTAAAACAGGATCCTCTGAACCAAGCAGCCCGTACCAGTGAGCAACGCATCTCATCTCGAAACACCAAAAGACTCGATGGGAAATCAACAAAGCGAAACAACACCCCCAGATTTTTTATTTTTTCTGTCAGTGTTCAAAGCAATTCCTAAACGTCTTTTCACATACGACGGCTACGTTTTTACTGCCGCAAATAAGCTGCGTACTGTACGAATGGCAGCCTGATATGGACATCTCTGGTTTTTATGGCATTTGGATATTTTCAGGATAAATTTCACCTTGGATTTAAAGAAGGTCGAATCTTGAAAGATGAAGGAACTGAATTCCTGGTTTTATCACTCAGACGAGATTACAGCCTGGAAGAAAACAGACTCGAGATAATCTGCTCTGCTCAATCGACCCGGTCGTTCCCACTTCCTGTATCTGCGCAAAAAAAAAAAAGATAGAACAGGACTACAATGGAGAAGATTTGTCAAAATCGGGTGTTTTTGAGAATTCGAGATGCAGTTCCATGTGAACTTTGTGCACGGCGTTGAGCCGTGGACGTCGATATCGATCTGCGCTCGGCCAGACTCGAAAGATGAAGGAACTGAATTCCTGGTTTTATCACTCAGACAAGATTACAGCCAGGAAGAAAACAGACTCGAGATAATCTGCTCTGCTCAATCGACCCTGTCGTTCCCACTTCCTGTATCTGCGCAAAAAAAAAAAGATAGAACAGGACTACAATGGAGAAGATTTGTCAAAATCGGGTGTTTTTGAGAATTCGAGATGCAGTTCCATGTGAACTTTGTGCACGGCGTTGAGCCGTGGACGTCGATATCGATCTGCGCTCGGAGACTGAGTGCTGGGATTAAAGCCCTGGTCAGTTTGTGTGGAAAAAGTTCTAAAGTGAAAGCTTTCTTCGTGCTCCGAGGCTGTAAGCGTGTGATCGGTTATATAAGGTGAAATAGCTTGAAAAAGTTCACTTCTTTCAAAAACAAAACAAATCTATATATAAATACGTATATGAAGGATTACGGTTTCCACCAAACTCAGACTGAACTTCTTCCTCCATGGTTCCATGTTTTTACTGGACATGAATATATTCGCTTTATTTTTCTAATCGTAATGAAATCGATTTATTTGGTAATTGTGTTTGACTTTAATCGACAATGATCACATTCACAACAAGTCCATAAAAAAAGGAACGTCACATTTTCATCTATATACACAGTCCTTAAACTGTAACACTGAACTCGAACAAGCATCACAAAGCTCCATGAAGATGTGCTTTTCATGGGTTGGAAGTGTGTGGAAGATCTGCTGCTATACAGCTCCACACCTATTGAAGGTATGATTGTAAACGCCAGGCTTCTTCACCACACCTACATCACTACCTGACATTACTAAATGACTAAATCCCCATAGGCACACTCCAAAAATCTGCTGAAACATCAAGAGTTTGGTAAGATGGGGGATTAAATATGGAATGGGATGCTCTGGTGTCCACATTATATTTGCTGCAGTTTGAAAAACACGTCACTTATTCCATTCACACGCCAGTTTTATAAACGAAAACCGGCTGATGTGCTGCGGTGGCTACGCTGCGTTATTGGATTTCAAAGTTTTTGCTCGATGCTGCTCTTCTGATGCAGCTTCTTTTCCACCCTCACATTTTTATGACGTTTTGTAGGTGGGGCTGAGCATAAATGTGCCTTGAATACGATCCCATAATTGACATATGATTTGTGGTTATCAAGAAACACACAGGAGTCTAATTTGAACACTTCATTCCAGCATTGAGCTCGGATTTACGCAAAAAAAAACAAAGAGCGATAAACGCGGCGAACTGAGAGACAGAAAAGAAGTTAATGTGAAAAGCAGAGAGTTTGCCAGACATCATTCTTTTATAAAGACCCAGGATGTGGAACAGTGCATTGAATGTCAGCTTAGTTTCCAGGGGAACACACACACACACACACACACACACACACACACACACACACAGCTTTAAACTCTGTGGACTCAGTGTATAGATCCGAACCGAGAGCAAAGCGCGAAGGGTCTCGTGTGGCATCATCAATAATCCCGATTGAACTGGTGGTCCAGCAGCCACACTGACGCCATTATTATTATTTTCATTTGAACTTCATGAAAAAAAGAGAAAGAGCTAAAAAATGTACCATATAACAGTCTTTAATACCCGAGCCATTTTTTGTTTTTATTAGACGTGATGCAGCGTTTTTTTTTCTTTTTTTTATCCGAAACCCTCCTCTGAAACCCGAGACGTTCGGACTCCTGTCCTGTGTA
>MU551652.1:1400663-1403988 GCA_024362625.1 Silurus asotus
GAGTGGGCATCGTGAGCTCCATTTTTATTTTATTATAAATGAAAGAGCGACTCAGGACCGAAAAAAACGACTGAGAAAATGTGCTAATGATATTTAATACTTCATTAGCAGGCTAAATGAACAGAAAATACAGCGAGTAGTAAAAGGAGTGCTACAGGAGCAAAAATAAAGTCATGAGAAGGACGCAAAATGGCTCGAGTGAGTAAATGTGTATGTTGATGAAAAAAACAAAGACTATATTTATTTAAACTTAAACAGTATTTAAAGAAGTATGCTAGCAGGGTAACTATCTTAGCAACTAGCTTGCTCGGTTTGTTAACTTGCTACCTAGTGCTAATTCATGCATGATACATGCTGTACACTATACGGGCAAAACCCAGCTTTATAAAGATCTGCTTTACATATGTTGGAGTGGATGATCTCCTATAACCTTTGGGATGAATGTGACTGCATCCCAGGTTTTCTCACCTCACCTACATCAGTACCTGACTTTACTAACACCCATTAAAATCTCCACAAATCTCCACAAGCACATGCCAAAATCTTGTGGAACATCTTACCTGAAGAGTGGAGGGAATTATAAGAGCAAATTGGGGCTAAATGTGGAATACGAGCCTCAAAAAGCACCGTACTTATGACCAGGTGTCTGCAAACCTTTGACAATATAGTGTATTTTATATTCTTACAGTTATTCGCATATTGGATTGGTTACTTGACTTTATATAAATCGCAATGTGCCGTCCAGGTAGAAAGTTCAGGATTTAAACGCTCTACAAGCTGTCGAAATCCCCCTCCCCTAGTCTGCAGTCAGAACAGCATGCCTGATCCGGGATCGTTTTTGGACGCCCCTGAAGCCAGAGTTTGAACACAGTGAGGAAAAATCTCTGAGATGCAGCTGTAAACATTGCATCCACCATCCATCATTAAGTTATAAGGAGCTTCTGTGCTCTGCTCCGCTGTGCTGTCAGTTTCAGAATCAAAGGCTTTACCACAGAGTGTGTTTTATGGCTGCTGTAAATTTGGAGCCTATTACGGGGATGTTGGAGGCGAGGCAGGAATATGTTTGTGGATGAGACTCCTGACTATCACAATGCACCAGGAGAACTCACATCAGCATTCTGGTTCACACCGAGGCCATTTTCTTCTGGCTAATTCAACTACTGCAATGTGTTTGGGAGTAGAGAGCCTGAGAAACTCCTGCAGAAAAGCTCACATGGAAAAAAAACTGTTGGAGAATGTTGGTGGGAGAAAATGTGATCAGGAAGTTATTGGTAGAAAAGAAGCAAAGAGAAATAGGAAAAATGGGTCAAGCACTGAACCTTGAGGGATACCCCTGCAAATCTGTTGGAGGAGAGGTTAATGTTACTTAGTGTATACGAGCAGATCAAGAATGAGGCCATTTTGGATTTCCTTTATGGAACATCTTGATAAACGCTGTGGGGGTTATATAGTAGATTTTTGGTTCTATTAAGAATAGAATACGGAAAAACAAATGTATGTAGGTAATGTCCCTGTTCTGATGTATCTGCTGAACCTCCTCAAATTGTGGAAAAAGATCTGTGATGGATTGCACACATAAAACCTGATTCAGCCCGAGACATCAGCAGATGTCAGGAAAGCAAACATGAAAAAAATGCGGAAATGATCACCATATATGGATTTATAAAAAAGTGGTCTAGACTGCGGGTCTGCAACCTGCGCCGCTTCAACCCCCTGCTGTGGCTCCCTGCAGCCTTGACAAAATGACATAAAAATTAAAAATATATATTTGTTTGGTATTTTGTGTCGCACAATGGACAGTGTTTCAAATAGAACAATCCTTAAAACGTAAATATTTTGTCAAACAAGCCATACGTCACTTACTTACACTTCCCACACCTTGACCCTGTAGTGGCTGATTTTGTGGTCTAGACCCCGGCTCTCGTACGCTAATTATGTAGAAAAAAATAAAAATAAATCTCGGATGAAAACAGTTTAATTCTGCGTGGACGTTTTTTTCGCTTTTTCTGCCAACAATGCTGGTCTGCCAGCATGTTTGATATGTGGTGAGAAATTAGCAAACAACAAAACCGTCGGACGACATCACCGAACAAAGCAGACCATTTTCTGTAAAGCACCCAGCTGGAGATGAACCATTCTAGAAAGCTGAGCAGATCGAATTGAACTTCAGACTCAACAAAACTCAACAACAGTTGCTAGTTTTGGGTCTCAGGAGAGAATAAAGCCGTTTACAGACAGAGAAAGTACGACTAAATAGTTCATTAAAATATCACAGCATCTTCACCATACTTCCATTGTCAACATTTCCACATCTTTCCATGGATAAAGACCTGCTAATGTTCAAAAACTATAGAAATCAAACTACTGTTACCTAGTGGTGTAACTTTGCAACTACATTAAATCTGCCTAAACACCAAATTCTAGAAAGGTCTAGAAAGAGGCCAAAATAGCTTTTTTGATCGGAAAGGTTGCAGACTCCTGGTGTATAACAAGAAGAAAGCAAGACACTGAGACTCAGTGTCAGAGAAGATCATTAATCCAGAATATTTGGAGACACTGATAATTTGTTGAGAACAATCTAATGATCTTTTTCATCAGACTGATGATCCTTTTGATTATTTCATCAGGTCTTAGCCATATACGAGGTGGAATCTAAACTTTATTTATCTATGTTTTCACACAATCACCTTCAGAATAGTCCTCTTGCCTCTGGATTTGTTCTGCAGGTCTTCTTTGATTTGCGCTGAAACTCTGCACTGGTGTCAAAACAACGACTGCTTCCTCCATCTTCAGGATGAGGGCGAAGTCTGCAGGAGCCAAATCTAGCGAGTAGGGTCGGATCGTTTTCCTGCGATCATCATGCACCAGTTGCTGAACGGTTTCGACGTTTTCAGGGGGTTGAGCTCGTCGAAGGTCTTCCTGATTTCTCGTCGTCTTCCGGTGAGGTTCTTCCACTCTTGATGTGCGCATGCCGCTCGAAACACCTCGAACGTCTCGTTGCAGCGTCAAACGTATGTCATGTTTGACTTCTCTGCGGAAGATTTTCCCGTTTTCACGCAGAATTTTACGTTGATACCATTTTGCAAAGAACAGCATGTAAAGCTGGCAAAAAGGTACTGGGTTTCAGGAAAACAGTTTTTTTTTTTCTTTTTTACTTTTTTCTCTCATCTTTTGTTTCTCTTGCCAGGAATTGAAATATTATATATTTATTTTCAATTTCTCCAAATAAAGCAACAAGAAAAGTCCACTGACCTTTAATACAGTCGCTAATGATCTCTCTCTCTCTCTCTCTCTCTCTCTCTCCCTCCCTCCCTCTCTCCTTCTC
>MU551652.1:1404050-1433148 GCA_024362625.1 Silurus asotus
ACACACACACACACACACACACACACACACACACACACACACACACACACACACACACACACACAGACTCTAAAAGGGTTGACTAGAGCTTTTGCTCCAGGAAATTCTTATAAAAATGAATCCTTGTGTAAAAAACAAGCTTTAAAGATCATTAATGTCCTCTAGAACAACACGGGTGTGAGATACAGCACACTTTCGCCGAGGTCCAAAAGTTCAAATTGTTTATCACAAAGAAAAAACAAGGTTAAAAGAGAAGAAAATGTCATCATCGTGTCTAGAACATAATCGCTGTGTTTCTCTTTTCGCTGTGAAACTTGAGAAGATCGGATCAGATTTTTTTGGGTAACGAAGGCCATATTTGTAGATCTCTGATTTTGCGCTCACATTTCTTCTTTGATGTATCTATCTGTCTAATTACTCGTCTTTTTGGTGGCCTTTAAACCTCCAGGAACCAGATTGGAAGCCAGGTGCTATCTGCTGGTGAGATCTGAGACAGAAATACAATGTTAGAGCAGGAATGGGTTAAGAAAGTAAGATAGTAGGAGAACGCTGATGAACGTTAGATGCACCGTAGACCTTCTGGTAGAGAACCTGCACTTTTGCTCATGGACCATGAGAGCTTTAAATTATGAAGTAAGAAAACAATGCTGAATGCGTTAAAAAAGTGCTTTTAATATCGGTTAAAGTGCTTTTAAAACACGAGTCTAATTTTTTAGCTCAATCATAGTGTTTTCTTCATTTTTTACTTTTCTGATTCCACAGTCTCAAAGCAAGCCGAAGCGTTCTGATCAGCGGAGAAGAAAAAAAAGGAAATTGGAAACCCCAAGAGCTGTGAATACAAAAAAAAGCCTAATCTTTTCTCCTCTATAACGAAGACTGAAAGACAAAAGAACTAGTGCATGAAATAAAAAAGGTGAAAGAGAGGATTGCTTAATGAGATAATGAACCAAAAGGTCACGTCCAATCAGTTTGACTTTATAAAGTCATTTCATCAGGTTCAGGATTTTTCTCCATTGTGGAGATGTTCGAGCTGAGAGGAAAAATTGTGCTGAAGCTTGTAATGGAAATGTGTTCTGCTAGTGTTTATCAGACGTCTCGTGATGCCGGCGTTGATCCTGAATCAGCTCGCTCGTATTTATCACCGTATGCTAATCGATATCTGCTAGCATGTGTGCGAGAGCGCTGGGAGGCAGAAATAATCTGCTAGGAGATGCTACGCCGGACGCATACTAATGCATCCGAGGTCGCTCCGGCTCCAAAAGGAGAGCTCTCAAAAAGTGAAGGAGAAAGAACATAGGAAGATAATATTGTTTTTAGAACTAGAAATTAAGGGATCAGAAATTTCTGCTTGGTAAAATCCATTTGAGTGTAATCACGGCTCCAGAACCTGCTCTAGAGATGACTGGTGCACAGATTTCAACCTAGTGTCTGGCTTGTCTTTGCTTATCTGCATATTATTGCTGGATATCAGTCACAGAACTCGCAGTGCATGGCTCATTAAAAGGAATAAAAATAGTAACAATCTGCCACAGCGGCCCTCCGAATCCCACAAACGCCGATCTTTCGAATTCATCATTTAGACCAACTGCTGATTTCTTGGAATTCGCATACAGCCGAGTCATCATTTCAGGAGAAAAAAATAAACACAATCTAAAGGATGTTATTAAGGTGTTAAAGCACCACAAGCCACCAGACCAGTACTGGAAGATCTCCCACCAGCTGGTGTTTTGATCATGATGATAATGATGATGATGACGATGATGGTGGACTAAAACATTGTCTAACACGTCTCTCAGGTGGCCATGGCAATGGGGGTGGAACCATCTGGAAAGAGTTCATGTCTATAAGAAAATGCTGACAACACATACACTCTTTGTACACACCGTGTAGACACCTGAAAAGATGGTGCTTTTTTTGAACATCCACATTCATTCCCCATATGTAACCTCCACTCTTTTCTAAAGATGTTCCACTGGATTTTTGGAGTGTCCTTGTGGCGATTAATTTGGTCACTAAAGTGTTAGTAAAGCCAGGTACTGATGTAGGTAAGGTGAGGAGGCCTGGGGTGCAGTTAGTTGAGATCTTTATTTGAGCAACTAAAGATATTCCACCCTAATCAATGTAAAGCAGATCTTCATGGAGCTATGCTTTGCCATGCTGGAACAGGTTTGGGTCTCCAAGTTCAGGTGAAGGAAAAATATAATTCACCAACATCTATAGGCATCAAATAATGTACAATTGTGTGCCTTCAACTTTGTGCTACCAATTTGGAGAAGAAACACATCTAAATTCCTGATATGGTGTTCCAGTTCCACTCAAATCAACCTGTCCCTCAGATATAATAAATGCTTAAATTCATTATTTGAAGCCTTGGTCAACTTTTGTAGATCTTTGATTCTGGACAGTCTGGTCTCATTCTTGTTCTGACGTATCTACTGACCATGCTCTGGTAAATTCTTTGTCTTTATGACTCGCAGGAACCAGATCCTTTAGTGGAGAAGTTTTTTTTTTCTTTTGCTTATGAACAGTAGAAGATGCAACATACTTTATGAGATGTAAAAACTGTTTCCAATATTGTGTGAATTTTCAGAAAATGGTTGGACGGGTGACATTTACAATACAACATACAACACAGGTCTCCTTTTCAGTCTCCTTTTATAGTGTCTTCTTTCATTTTTTTACCTTTTTTTTCCCCACAGACTCGAAGCAAGCTGGAGCGCTTAAACAAACATAAACAACAAAACAAAACGTAATTACTGTTTTACCCACTTTATCGCAATTTTCAATTTGGCACAGAACTATTTTGTTTTGCGAATCGTCCCGTTTTACCGCAAAAAATCGAAAAAGGTCATTTATTATTAATAAAATAATAAAATACTGTACAGTGTATCATATATTTACCCGAGAAAAAGAACACGTCGTGTTGTTGTTTACGAAAGCGGTGCGCGGATGCTAAATAGCTACATAGTAAATTGTTTGTTATTCAGTTTTATACTGAATTAAGATAATTTATTAATAAAAATATAATGATTTTATTTGTATTTCTAAAATACTGTACAGTGTGTTTCATACATTTACATGAGAAAAAGAACATGTAGCGTCATGTACAAAATCACGGAGCTGGGATGCTGAAATTCGACTTTATACGGCTGAATTTTTGGCTCTTTTTTCGCGGCCGGTTTTGGGATGTAATTACCGCGCTAAACGAGGGGGCGACTGTATCCTCCTTACCTTTCCTGCATTCAACTTTTCAGCAATCTACATTAACTTCCCTGAGCCCAGTCTCAGCCCCACCAGCCGTCAGCAGGTTCTACAATCTCTCTACAGTCCTGTTAAATCTTGAACTTACATAATCCGGTAGCTCAGACGAGCACCGTCGCAGCTCCTTAATGAAAGCTGGAGGAAAATGGCAGCTCTGGAGAACATGTCGTTACAGCGTGTGTTCAGTAAAGTGCTTACGGCCGAAACGCTGACCTGAGCTGGACTCGAGCCGTGTTTCAGCCTTCCAATTAGACCGCGGTTTCACAGCGAGAACAGAAACACAGCGGTGGACTCGAGTCACGCTCGTTGGCAAATGTTATGGAAACGATGATGAAATAATTCTGTCTTTCGCCTGTGTGTGATAAACAATGCTTTCATTTGAAGCTTGGGTACAGCCTGCTGTATCACACACCTCAGGTGTTCGGCTTGACAGTAATGATCCACTAGGTTTCTAAACAGGGATGGAATTCTGTCACAGATTCTTGATGTTTAATAGTTATCATTGTAAGGTTTCAAGCATCAGATTGTTCCTTGCTAGTAAATGATTTGTGGGTCAGTGGACCTGTGTCATGTTGTCAGAAGCCAGATTTAGATGTAATAAAAGTGGGACGTAGTAACTTAGTGGTTCAAATGTTGGACTTCTGGAAAAGGGTGAGTTCAAATCCCAGTACTGCCACTGCTGGACCCTCAAGCCGTTCACCCTCACCCACTTAGTTGTATAAATAATTGTACATTGCTCTGGATAAGGGCTTCTGCCCAGTGACATCAATGCAAATAAAATATAAATGTGTGTGAAAATGATGAACGTGACATGATTCTTTTGCTGCTTTGTCACTCAGAAAATAAAATAATAGAACCAGAGAAAAACTGAAACCCACGCTCGTCTCTGATAGCACCATAATTCGTAACCTAAAGGCCGGCCAGTACATCGTTACTCTCTCTTATAGAGATACATAGAATAAAAGAAAAAGGAAATAAGGTGCTTTGTACCCGTCATATGCACTTTACCACATAGTGAAATTTTTTTCTTCCCCTATCCCAGTGATGTAAGGAAGCAGCACTCCCAAGGCATCCTGAGGTTGCTCTAGCCTCAGTCCCACCTCATGAAGACTGTGGACCTTTAAAGAAGTAGATGCCGAATTTGCAAACATTCCAAACCATCTAGAGACGTACCAGTGCCAATTGGATCTCACTTCATGTAGAGTTTGGACACTGGAGCTATTTGAGTGTTTAAAGGTTCTGGCATGGACAATCTGGTGTTGAATCTGCGATAATCGCTAATGTTGAGCTATTTTATGAGTTGCTCAGTAGCTTCTGGTTGGACTGGTTGGCTCCTTGCCACAGTGTCCATGGCTGCTCATCAGGGATAAATACACACTGTTCACCTTAACTGTTGATTTCTGTAAAGCTGCTTTGAGACAATGTCAGTTGTGAAAAGCGCAATACAAAAAACTTGACTTTAAACTTGACGCCCCTGGTGCACAGATGGTTAAGTTCCTTGTTCAAGGGCCCCAGCTTGGTGACCCCAGGCCATGTACCACCGACCTTCCAGTCAATAACCCCGATAAAGCTACTCTAGCTTTATGTACTGTACTTTATATGGCTTCAGATCTGCATTCTGAAAGTTTTAGACATACTCATGGTGGGAAGACGATCCTCCCAGAATGTCTAATTATTTTTCGAATAATATTTGGACACATGGCCCTCACAACTTTTAATGAGAATTTCTGCATTTTCTCATATTCACATTTTTGGCATGTGAACCAGGTTTCAAATATAGTTTCAAAGGTTCCTCCAGAGGTGTAAAGATCCTACTTGAGTAAAAGAATAGATACATTACTGCAAAACCTACTTCATTACAAGTTAAAACTCACAAATTTCAATCAGACGAGTGTCTGATTCAAACAGTTTTTAAGTATTTGACTTGTATTGAAGGCCCTCAAAGATGCGATCATCCAAGATACCAACACCAAGACATGTGTTAGCGAGAATGCCAAAAACTGTTGAACTGTCAGGTTTTATTTCCCAAAAAATACTAATCAAAATGTACCATCAACACAACAGCATCTTCAACACACCAGAATGAAACAAAGATCAAAGAATACGGTAGAAAAAAGTTTCTTTCATCTTTTAAAAACGGATCTTCAGTTAACAAATAAAATGACAGAATCTCGTCACAAAGTATTAGTATTAACTATTAGTACTCAATGGACAAATAAAATGGCGATATCGCATCTTCTGTAGAATAAATACCTCATAAAAATATAATTGTAACGTTGATTGTTTATTAAAATATAATGAACTGAAAAGTGCATCTGTTGAATCCTAAAACTAGTTGAGTTGAGAGTAAAAGTTGTTTATATCTTTGATATAATGTTGAGCTATTTTATGAGTTGCTCAGTAGCTTCTGGTTGGACTGGTTGGCTCCTTGCCACAGTGTCCATGGCTGCTCATCAGGGATAAATACACACCATTCACCTTAACTGTTGATTTCTGTAAAGCTGCTTTGAGACAATGTCTGTTGTGAAAAGCGCAATAGAAAAAAACTTGACTTGACTTTAAACTTGACGCCCCTGGTGCACAGATGGTTAAGTGCCTTGGCCCCAGCTTGGTGACCCCAGGCCATGTACCACCGACCTTCCAGTCAATAACCCCGATAAAGCTACTCTAGCTTTATGTACTGTACTTTATATGGCTTCAGATCTGCATTCTGATTTTTTAGACATACTCATGGTGGGAAGACGATCCTCCCAGAATGTCTAATTATTTTTTGAATAATATTTGGACACATGGCCCTCACATTTTTTTATGAGAATTTCTGCATTTTCTCATATTCACATTTTTGGCATGTGAACCAGGTTTCAAATTATATTTTCAAAGGTTCCTCCAGATGTGTAAAGAACCTAAAAGTAAAAGAATAGATACATTACTGCAAAATTTAAAAATCTATTAAAGCAAATGTAGTATCAGGTTGCAACATCACAACATTGGGGTCTGAACGTTCCGAAAAAGTACAATGTTAGATTCATTCAGAGATCGATTTAAACCATGTAGAGAGCAAAATATCTCCTAATAGTTCTTGAGGAAAAACATTTTGCTTCTCCACAATCGTGTGACGTGATCTCTGATAGCCTGGTGGAGGCCGATCTTTTCTATAAGAGATTCCGAACGAGATTTCAAAGCCGTTAAAAACAAGAAGCTGCAGATGTAATGTCTGGCACCGACCTAATGATCTACAGCCTGATGTGTTAAAAAAGTGGAATTTCCGTCAACCTGAGTGCACCAGCAGCACATAAATACTGTTTCAATCAGACGAGTATCTGATTTAAACAGTATTTAAGTATTTGACTCGTATTGAAGGTCGCTCAAAGATGCGCTCCAACATAATGTCCTCAACATAAAGACACATCTCAGCGAAAACGCCAAAAACTGTTGAACTCTCAGTTTTTATTTCCCAAAAAATACTAATCAAAATGTACCATCAACACAACAGCATGAAACAAAGATCAAAGAATACGGTAGAAAAAAGTTTCTTTCATCTTTTAAAAACGGATCTTCAGTTAACAAATAAAACAACAGAATCTCGTCACAAAGTATTAGTATTAACTATTAGTACTCAATGGACAAATAAACTGGTGATATCGCATCTTCTGTAGAATAAATACCTCATAAAAATATAATTGTAACGTTGATCGTTTATTAAAATATAATGGAGTGAAAAGTGCCTCTGTTGAATCCTAAAACTAGTTGAGTTGAGAGTAAAAGTTGTTTATATCTTTGATACTAAAGAAAGTAGACAAAAAAACCTTATGTACAGTAATGAAGTAGATTTACTCGAATATTTTTATACTACTGGTTCCTGGATGTTTGAAGTCCATCACAGGTTGATTTTTGTTCACAATTTCTTCAGAATTTAAATAAGCGTGTTCAATAGATACATCAGAGTAGAGAAGTTTGAAAAAAATATACCTGCATTTCATTAATCTTCATTCCATTTTCGATACAACCAAAAATCAACAAATCTACAGCTTCTTTAGCTGTTACTAAGATGTTGGAAATCCAACGCCACATAAATCCTGTTTTACCAGCGAGAAGAGAAACAACATGATGGACTCGAGACGCAATTATGAAATAATCACACCAGATTTTACTTCTGCCTTCGTCCCTGATGTCACTATAAATCAGTATTTGGAAGCCAGCCAATGCACGGTTACCTTTTTGCACGCTTTATGCACTATATGGCATTGAGACTGTATTAGGAAAGCATTTTTCATGCTCATGGTGGGTAAGGGAAAAGTCCGATTGCTCTCCACAACATATTAGAGGTCATGTCATCGTATATATCATTAACACATCCATACAGAGTACGACATGCAGTGAAATGCTTTAGAAAGCACCCAGACTGGGACTGGAACCCACGACATCATGTCCAGCAGGGTACAAGCCTTAAACCTCTGAGCTGCTACTGCTGACCATTATTATGATGATCCATCACATTATTATTATTATTCATTGAGCATTTCTGGATTTTTTTTGTTTGCTTTCTTGACTTTTGTTGTTCCTCTGCATCTGGTTTCAAATCTGGTCCCAAAGGTTCCTGGATGTACACTTGCATGGCCCCTATACTCATTTCATGGTGGAAAAAGAAACATACTTTAGACAAACTTGATCTGCTTATTGCAAGTAACATGAATTATGACCCGGAGAACTTTTGGTTTCTCTCACTGCTTTTTGCCATTAATCCTGCTCATGTTCTTGTTCATGACAATTCATGTTCTTGAATTTTATCGTTCATCAGATCAGAGTCGCTTAATATTTAAAAAATAATAATGTAGAGGATGTGTGGATGTGTCAGGATTGAAAAGTAAAAATATCTAACATTTTTAATTAACATTTACAATAGTAACAGTATAGAAGCCTGTTTTCTACACATCGGAAAAAAATTGACTAATTGCGACTTTATTTATCGCAATTCCAATTTTTTTATCACATTTTGTACTGATATTTTTACCTTGCTATCGTGACATGAGATCTTCTTCATGAGCATGAGCACTGGAAAACAGCAAAGAGAAAAAAGTAATTTCACTTGGTCAGAATTCATGTTTTCTGCCATGAGCAGATCAGGATTGAAGATTATTTGGATTCCCACCTTGAAATATTCTGGTGACAGCTTTAGGACGATCTGTACAACTGAGATGCAAAACATTTTTGGTAACATGCGTAGATGATGTACTCCAAACATCCAGGACTTTTTGGAACTAGATTTGAAAGCAGACTTGGATTTAGTGGCAGATTAAAAAGTGCAGCAATACTGGAATAAAGTCGTATTTTTTTTTTGAAAAAATAAACTTTGAGAATAAAGATGAAATGAATGAAGTCTAAATATTTTGAGAATAAAGTCGTAGCAATAGGAGATGAAAGTGGTCATATTGTGAGAAAAATCACAGAATTACGCTGTTTGGAATAAAATGGAGTTGGTTGATTAATAAGGAATAATAAGCAATCAGGATATTTTTTGGTTTTTGGCAGCAGCGAGTTATAATCAGTAAACAGACACTGCAGGAAAAAAAAAATTTCTACCTAGGACTTAAATGCTGTCCTATTATGTGGTATTGAGTGTAGATTAATGAGGGGAAAAAATCTATTAGAGCAAATGTAGTATCAGGTTGCAACATCACAACATTGGGGTCTGAACGTTCCGAAAAAGTACAATGTTAGATTCATTCAGAGATCGATTTAAACCATGTAGAGAGCAAAATATCTCCTAATAGTTCTTGAGGAAAAACATTTTGCTTCTCCAAAATCGTGTGACGTGATCTCTGATAGCCTGGTGAAGGCCGATCTTCTCTATAAGAGATTCCGAACGAGATTTCAAAGCCGTTAAAAACAAGAAGCTGCAGATGTAATGTCTGGCACCGACCTACTGATCTACAGCCTGATGTGTTAAAAAAGTGGGATTTCCGTCAACCCGAGTGCACCAGCAGCGCATAAAGAATCTTAATATCATGAACAGCAGCTACGCTAATTCCTATTCTTTTCTTTCTCTACCCATCCTAAGGCATCCTGAGGTTGCGCAGCTCCGGTTATGTCCCACCTCATGAAGGTTTTAGATATTCGAAGAGTTCCGAACATCCCAGATGTTCCATCTACAGATGTACCAGCGTCGTTTGGATCCCACCTCATGTGGAGTTGTGACATTGGACGTATATAGGCTGTGGCATGGAGAAGTTGGTTTTGGATTTGTGATGATCTTAGATGTTGATCTATTTTGAGTTGTTTAGTAGCTCCTGGTTCTACAACGTCAACTGTCTGTATAAGACTGTAGTAAGGACTTTACTCACAATTACACACTCCAGTGCTCATGTTAGTTCTCACTCTCCGTGTTCTGTAGTGTTTAAAGACTATAACCACACTCTTGATGTCACCCAAATGAGGATGGGTTCTGCTTTTGAGTCTGGTTCCTCTCAAGGTTTCTTTCTCATTCATCTAAAGGAGTTTTTCTTTGTATACATTATTTTTTTACCTTCTGTAAAGCTGCGTTTAGACAATGCCCATTGTAAAAAGCGCTATAGAAATATACTCGAACTTGAATGGAAGAAATGATTTCTTCCTTAGTAGGACCATGACACATGACACTTCCTGGACCTTGTGCTTTGTCTCATGGCTCATTTGGCAGGACATGATTTTAAAACACAAGGTAATAGCTTGGAAACATTTCAGAGAACACGTCAGGAACAAAAGGGCAGGACTGAGCATCTTCTCAGTGCCGCCGCTGTCGTTGTCATCGTTGTCAAGTTAATGAGAAATATTTGGAACGATGTCGCACCGAGCCTGAAACGATCACCCGTGTTGTTTTGCTCTTTTCGAGGAGACTTGTGGACACTTCTGCAGGTAATTAGCTCTGGTGTGTGGCAGAAGCACCTGATGTATATGTGTAAGTGCAGCTTTTCAATGTAAAAAAATTTGACTTTTTTCTTTACTTTGTAAGAGCTAAAGGTAGATCAAGTCATGAGTTTCCAAAATTTTTAAGTTACATCTTATTGTACTTCACTTGATCTAGGAGACCCAAACCTGTTCCTGCATGACAACGTCCCTGTGCTCAAAGCCAGCTTCATGAAGATATACTTTACATGGGTTGGAAGATGTGAAAGATCTTCTGCTAAGAGCTCCAACCCGATTGAACTGATAAAAGTGAAAACTGTCTGCACCCCAGGCCTCCTCACCTTCTCACCTACAACAGTACACTTTACTAACACCCTTGTGCCTCAATGAATTTCCACAAATCTCATGAAACATCTTTTTGGTAGAATGGAAACGGAGACTGAATGCAGAATGAGATGTCCAAAAAAAATCTGTATGAAATTCTCCATTCACTTGAACCCTGAAAAAGAACAGAGTAAAAGTGAGGGAAGCTAATAAAGATGTGGGACCAACCGTTACAAGCCTGAACGAGAGAGAACAACGAGAGTAAGAGAAAGAGAGAGAGAGGGGGGGGGGTATAGAGTTCTGTCTCTCACAATGAGTGGCCGAGTCTGGCAGCTAGATGGATTAAGTGGAGCGAGAAGTTTAATGACGTGCAGCCTCGAAAACCTTTATAAGAGACAATATTTAGATGTCACTCATTAAACCAACAGAGCAGAACGACAGAGTCAGCTAGAGAGAGGCTGAAGATTGATTTCATTCAGGAGAACATTAGTGGAAGATTAATGGACGGGGACAGCAGGGTGTAAACAGGATGGAACAGGCCTCTAGGACCAGCTTGTAGGAATGAACAGTAGACACACAGTGCACATATTATATACTATATATATACTGATGTAGGTGAGAAGGTGAGGAGGTCTGGGGTGCTCTCAGTGTTCACATTCATCGCAAAGGTGTTCAGCAATGTTGGAGCTCCACAGCAGGAAATCTTTTACAACTTCCAAACCTTGTAAAGCAGATCTTCATGGAGTTTGCTTTGTACACAGGGGCATGGCCATGCTGGAACACGTTTGGGTCTCCAAGTTCGATTAAAGAGAAAATTTCATGCCACTGTTTCCAAAGACGTCTGATGCAATTGTGCGCCAACTTTGTGCTTTGCACAACGAGCTTTCAGTGTAGGACCTTTTATAAGAATGGTGATATTGCGAGTGCTGAAAGGAAATTGGAATAAATGGGGTTAAATAAGAAGTCCTTCATTTCTTCAAATCGACCCACCCATGTTGTCATTTCATTAACAGACGAGACATATTCGTGACGTCCTAACTGGGAATGACACCGAAATTCCCTTTGTGCAGCACTCACACTATCACCATTCCTATAAAAGGCTTTTACACCGAACACTCGTTGTGCACCGCTCCATTATAACTCATACCAAGGAATACGAGACGAGCTCGCACTGGTTCTGAGCAACACACAAACACACTCGTACAGTTCTTCAAAAAGTAATAATGCCTTAGTGACATTTCTGACTTCCCTCCACTTCTCCTTCTCTCTCGGCAGGAGAAAGGAATGAAATTCCATCCTGATGTTTATGTGAATATTCATGCGTTGATGAATTATAATGCACCAGAGCTCCTGCTCCACTGGGGGCCAAAACAATAATGAGTGCAAAATTCATTTACCTGTGAATTTATTATTTATTTTTTCATGCACTCACATCCTTGAGCAAAGTTTTACACTTGGTCAGAAATGAAATAAATAGAAAAGATATCCGCTGATACTCTCCTGAGTTTTACCTTCCCCTCTTATGATAGACCCGGAAGTTCATCTCTCTCTCTCTCTCTCTCTCTCTCTCTCTCTCTCTGTTTTTTTCTCTCGCTTTTTATGCTTCTGAAATGAAGATTGCACACTTATATGGAATTCCCTCGGAGCTATGTTCCTGTATATCCGATATAACACTCTTTCTTCGAATGTCACCTCGGTCTCCAGGGTCTAACGATCAGCCTTGAGGACATTTATATTCGCTGATCGAGGTTTTTGAGACGTTTGAGGAACACTTTTCAAAGAAACTAAGCTGTGGAGGTGCTGTACCTTGTGTTTTGATGGCGGTCACAGTCCACAGATTCTGTACAATGAACTAATGGCGAGGGTTCAGTAGTGGCTTTTGAAGACCTGTAGTTTTTGAAAAGTTTTGAACAACAAAATAATGATACTGTAGCTTTCGGCTGTATGAACAGCAGTACAGTAAAACTGCACAATCCTGCATGATTACATCCACAAACAAATTTAAATACATGAATAAATTTAATAAATTGATTAATTTTATTTTACGCTTTAAACATTTTATTCACTTTACTAATTTTTGTTCGAGACTAAATGTTACAAGCTTTAAAAATCATTTAAAAGCACATTATTTAGATTTATTCTTTTTTATTCCCACTATTCATATGTTTTACATTTTATTAAATATATTTGTTTTTTTACTCCATTCTTGTTCATTTTTTTACACCTTTTTTAAATTCCAATTCTTTTCTATTTGAATAGATTTTTGTTATTAATTTATCATTTATTGAATTTTATTGTGAAGCCCTTTGAGCTGCAATCTAATGGATAAATGGTGCCAAGTTATTGGATGTTCGAAATGTAGATATGAGTTTCTATGAAAAAATATTTTATAGTTTTGGAAAACTGGACAGTGAATAAATAGAAGAAAGTTCTGTGGAGTCCAAATTGGACATTTGTGTCTCTAACAGAAGAACTTGTGAGATAGAGAACAGGAGAGATGTGATCACCCTCACCCTCACACATGGAGGTGAAAGCTTAATGGTTTGGAGTTGTTTTGGTGCAGGAAAGATTCCGTAAAAAGAGTGAATCAACAAGACTCATATTCTATACTTCTTCACCATGCAGTTCCGTCTGGACTGCGTCTCTTTGAAACCGACTTCACAACAAGACTATGAGCTGAAGAGCACGTCTAAGTTCTGTACGTGTTATTTAGAGAGCAGACAGACGTCTGGAGTGATATCCATCATGGAACCACCTGCCCAGTCACCGCACATAAATCCTCCTGAACTGCTCTGAGATGAACAAGAACATCTCACACTAGTAAAGAACATCTCACACTAGTGAAGAACATCTCACACTAGTGAAGAACATCTTTGGTGAGTTTTACAAGAGACACAGCAAAGTGTTTCAGCTGAACGTTTGGAGAAATGAAGTGTCCGGATGCTGAAAGTGTGTAAGAAGAACATCTAATGGAGGAATTTTAAAGTCAAGTCAAAAAGCTTTGATGGTCATTTCCAAAATATAGCTTCATACTGTTACATTAGTGAGTTTGTTGCATAGAAACAAGAGGAACATAAAACACCATAGACACTATAAGCATGTTAAAAGTGGGAGTTTTTCCTGCCAATAAAAAAAAAACAAAAAAGTAAAACTGCTACAAAACTTCTACTACATTACGATGAAATAATTTATGGAGTGAAAAAAAGAATGATTTGAACAGGAATAAACTCTCTCGTGAATATAAATGAATCATTTGTTTACGTGACCTCTGTACTATTTAAATAATATTTATAATTTTATTTATAATATATTTATAAAGAGAAAAGTTTCAAAATTGTCTCGGGCCATTTATTTTTATTTTTTGCGAAAGAAAATGCCCTTGAAAGATTCAGTGAATTATTTATTTATTTTTTCAATCAAATGTTATCTGTGAAAAGTCCACAAGATTACAAATGCATTAAAACGGTTGTCGTCATGACGACGCGGCTTGTGTTCAACACGTTAAACGAACCCATTAAATTGAAACGCGTATCTGGCGCCGCTCGTCTCCGCAGGTTCCAGGGATCGCAAGAAACACATTAATTACAGATTATCTTCAACCCTGCAGATGATCAGGTACGTGTTCTCCACCAGGCGGTGAGGGTAAACACCTCCGAGGTTCTACAACACTTTATCTTGTTTTCTCAGGATGTTTTCGGAGGACTGGAACACGTCCGCATCCCTCAGGGGTTAAACGCAGGGAAAGAGGCGCAACTTTCAGACAATCGACCTGAATATGAATATGAGGGAATTTATTGTCTGAATGAATCGTGTGGAAAAATCTTTCATTTAAAAAAAGAATAATCTGATCAGAATTCAAATCTCGTTATTATCGATGAATCATTTAAAAACGTATCAGGTGACAGTTCCCATGTGAAGATCATGTGACTCTTTAACACTTCAGGAGGGAAATTTAGAGCGTAATCACCTCCGAGGTTCTACATCACTTTATCTTGTTTTCTCAGGCGGAGAAATGGAAGGAACACAAACAAGAGCACTCGGGTGTTAAACACAGGGAAACGTCACAACTTTCCCAGCCTAGAGTTCAGAACGCTAAAGTGGAAAACGAGCAATAAGATCCCGATATGAAGAATCCGCTCTATGCTAACTCATGCTAAATTTCAGTGTTATGCTAGTTTTGTCCCTCCTCCATTTATGGTAGTGCTAAAAATCGCTCCGGCCGTTGATTCCGTTCACCAGAACGATTTATCCAGATTCCTCTACTGATTCTTTCAGCAAACGTTTCTGGACATATCACAGAATCCTGAAATCAGGATAAGCCATCGATCTTCCTTCTTCTGAAAAACAAATCCTGATAATATATATAACTTTTCTCTGAAGTGAAAAACCTGGGAAAAAAATACATTACGTTTTATATCAGAAAGATTTCTTCTGCCAGGTGGTGCTGAGGTTTAGAGGAATGTATATCATTTCATTTCAGCAGTGGTGAACCCTCAGGGCCAGCAATGCTCCTGCTAACATACACTCTATCAGAATATTTGAATATATAATGTATATAAACTTGGGGTATAAACTTTGGGTGATGTGGTGAGGTGAATATCGATGCTTCTGCTGGAGATGATGTATGTGGAGGTGCAGTTGTGGCTCCAGTGAAAGGAGATGTGTTAAATTGTGTTAATTGGATTTCTTGCTCTAGTGATTCTCGCTGTATGAGATCCTGTGTGTGATGCAGCGTTCTGTTCTACTGCACTTCTCTATTATACTGATGGTTTCTACAGATGTGCCGACAGGATGATGCTATTAAGGGGTTCAGGTAGAACACCGTTGAAGGTCCATGAAGATTCTTTTTACAATTAGTGATTTCTCTGATTTCTGAACACATTCCCACTCAATACATGCGTCTCTGATCTAAGTCATGACCCTCACTGCTTCCTGACACAACGATCCTCAGGCGTCTTTTCACAGATTAAAAAAACGATGTGAATTGTGATCGATCACATCCTAATAGCCTGACAGCGTATTTCGATATTAATGAAAATTCATAAATAAATCTCAAATATGACTCGACTTAAAAAAAGAAATACAGAGCGACTAATCGCTCGTGCTCATTAAACACTCGTTCTTCGGCTGAGGGCCGTTTTACATCTGATGTTTCTGGTCTCATTCGGAGCAAAACATTTTTTTTATTATTATTATCTCAGATCACTGAGCAGCAGCTTCTTTAATGAGAGAGAGAAAGAGAGAGAAAAAAAGAGAGAGAGAGAGAGAGAGAGAGAGAGAGAGAGAGAGAGAGAGAGAGAGAGAGAGAAAGAATGAGGTTAATGAATTGCTGATAAACGTTGCAGACTTTTTTTCCTCTAATGGACAAATTACACCAAATGTAAATGATTGTAAATTAAAAATAAATAAAAATAAATAAATAAATATTTACTTAAATTATATCTAAAGATTATACACAGTGTTTATAAATATCAAATGTATCCATTGATTATTTTATCATTTCATACTCAATCCATCTGTCCATCCATCTATTTATCAATCTATCAACCCATCCAGTGAACAATCATTCTATCCTTTTATCCTTTGATCTATCCCTCCATCCCTCCATCCCTCCATCCCTCCTTTCATCCATCCATCCATCCATCAAACTATCCATTAATCAATCTGTCCATCCTTTCATTCATCGATCAATCCATCCAACAATCAGTCCATCCATCCATCATCTCTTCGTTCATCAACATTCAACAATTTTTACTGTTTATAAGCTTTATCTTTGAAGAAATTCTATCATATGGATTTATTCTATTTATATATTTATAATTAATATGTTTTAAAAAAGTGTAGTTTCCTTTGCAAAGCAAAGATTTAGAAAAAAAAATTTTTTTAATGGAAATTGTTTTCAAGTAGCTTTACAGAAATAAATTCACCAGGGAAGATATTAATTTGATTTCATTTATTTATTTATTTATTAATTAATTTATTTATTTTAATATCTTTTTTTTTCAGGAACATAAAATGCATTATGTTTTTTTAGTATTTATTTATTTATTTATTTATTTATCTGTTTAAAAGTGCATTTTCTGTGTTTTTAAATACTTATTTATTTAGTAATTAACGGTTTTTTAATTTCATATTTTTATATGATTATATTCTGAACACTTATACTTTGTAAAATATTAAATAACTATTACACTGTAATAATCTTGTAATAATAATCTTGTAATGATCTTTGATGAGGAATTTACTCACTTAAAAACAAACTAAAAGAGTAATTTATATATATATATATAAAACTAATGATACACTATTGACAAAAGTATTGGGACACCTGACTTTTTGCCCGAAGTTGGCACACAATTGTACTGGACGTTTTTGGAAGCGGGAGCAGGAAAATTTCCCTTCACTTGAAGTTGAAGACCATATTCCTGTTCCAGCATCACGCTTCATGTATATTTACATGAGTTGGATGATGTAAAGGATCTCCTGCTAGAAAATTCCAACCCTATTAAACACATTTGGGATAAATGTGAACGCTGACTGCACCCCAGGTCTCCTCACCTTCTCACCTCCATCACATCCTGACTTTACTGACACCCTTGTGGCTGAAAGAGTACAAATCTCCACAAAATCCAGTGGAACATCTTCCCAGAAGAGTGGAGGTTATTATAACAGCGTTATTGTGTCAACTTTTTGTGTTTGCGTTTGTAAATGTAGTCATTTTTATTTCGACATGAGAAAATTTAACTTGAGTTGAACATAAAATAAGATCAATAAAATCAATAAAATCAGTAAGAGAATACATTTCTACCAGTATCTCAGTGTTTCTGGTCAGTTGTTGTAAATGAAATCTCCCAGCGCTGCCAGCTCACTGAACAGCTTTCTGCTTTGTCTGCGTTCTGAATCACTCACGTGGCCTTTCTGCATTAAAGCGTCCACCAAATGAATAAACGCAGAATAATTATTGGACGTGTTTAACAGTCTGGAAGGTGCTGAGTTCGTCACCGGAAAATTGAATTCATGTGAAACAGGACAAAAAAAACACGCCGGCAAAGAACTGAAATAAAGATCCATCACAAGTCTTTATTGTCCAAGCAGCTGAACAGAGCTTCAGGATGTAATAGTCTTGTCGTGAAGGTATCCAGATCTTCTGTAAATGACCTGAGAAGGTTTAAAAAGGAGCAGCGGTGAACACATCTGTGAACATCTCTCTATTTTAAGACACTTAAAAATCTTTAAAACTACAACATGCTGCATAATTTTTGGTTCTTTATAACACAATGAATGTAACACATTAATATTTTTCATTTATTTATCATCAGTAAACGTTTTATTATCATTTATAGTAAAATTATATCATAGATTTTTTATCATTTTGTCAGATTCTATTAGTTTTTACTAATTAAAAATATAAAGATTTATTTATTTATTTATGGAAAAATACATTTCATTACATTTCCTTCTCTATTTCCTTTTCCTTTCCCATTTCTTCTCTCCCACCCTTTTCTTCCTCTCTTCTCTTTCCCTTGTCTTTCTTTCTTCTTATCTCCTCTCCTTCTCTTTCTCTTCTCTCCCTTTCCCTCATCTCTTATTTCCTTCGCTTTTATTCTCTCGTTCCCTTTCTGTTTTCTCCTCTCCTCTCCTCTACTTTCATCTTCTTCCTCTTCCTTTCTCTCCTTTTCTCTCCTCCTCCTCTCTTCTACTTTCACCTCCTTCCTCTTCCTTTTTCTCCTTTCCTCTCCTCCTCCTCTCTTCCACTTTCATCTCCTTCCTCTTCCTTTCTCTCCTCTCATCTGCATTCTCTTCTTTCATTCCCTCTTCTTCCTCTCCTTCTCTTTCTCTTCTCTCCTTTTCCCTTATCTCTTCTTTCCTTCCCTTTTCTTCTCTCATTCCCTTTCGGTTTTCTCCTTTACTGTTCTTCCCTTTCCTTTCTCTCCTTTCCTCTCCTCCTCCTCTCTTCTACTTTCATCTCCTGCCTCTTCCTTTCCCTCCTCTCATCTGCATTCTCTCCTTTCCTTCCCTCTTCTTCCTCTCCTTCACTTTCTTTCTCCTCCTCCTGTCTAACCAGGCATTATTATGGTATAAATAAATTTAAATGTTATTTTTCTATAGCTTTTTTCATATATATATATACATGTTTGTTTATATATTTTTCCTATATAAAAAATAATTATTAAAGTTTTATTAAATAGTTTATTATATAACATGATTTTTTCTGAGATAATAATTTAAACTAAGAATTTATCATATAATAATAAATTAATAAATCAAATAAATAAGTAAATAAATAAAAAGAAATGTAAAAAAATAATAAAAGTAGTTATTTAAATTGCATGTTTTCTCCTCTGACAAAAAAACTGAGGATGTTCAGAGCTCAGGATGGAACGGCGATGTCCTGAAAGCGTCCTGTTCTGCTGAAAACGACCTGAGAAGGTTAAATAATGAACAACTGTGTATCTGTGAAGGTCAGTGTTTTATTTTCATCTCTTTAGCTTCAGTAAAATACACGCTTCTGTATTTATCCTTGAAAATTGAAAAGCTAAAGCATGGCGTATTTTCTGTTGCTTTGGTGCTCTTTAGTACTCGGTGTCCTTGGAAGTACCACGAGTGGCTTTGTGAAAGTTAACAGCTAGGCTAAGCATGAAAACGCTTTTGAATTGCCGGCTGGTCTAAATGAGGCTGTGAAGCAGAAGCTTGTCTTCCTTATTCTTTTTTCTTTCCATCTAGTGAACCCTTGTTTTAAAAGGCAGAAACTCATCACATATACATACAAAAGTTTGTGGACATGAGCATAAGATTGGTATGTTTTTTTCACCCCATTCCACATTTACTCCCCATTTGCTCTTCTAAAAACCTCCACTCTCCTGGGAAGATGTTCCACCTTTTTTTTTTTAGATAGATTGAGATTTATGGTCATTTAGCTACAAAGGTGTTATTAAAGTCAGGTAGTGATGTAGGTGAGAATTTGAGGAGGTCTGGGGTGCAATCAGTGTTTACATTCAACCCAAAGTTGTTCAATATGGTTGAGGCTCTATAGCAGGAGATCTTCCACTCCAACCCATGGAAAGCAGATCTTCATGAAGCTGGCTTTGTGCAAAGGGACATGGTCAAGATCAAATATGAGTACTGAGAAACAAAATGCTGACTTGTTTGCACAATGAACAGAGGCACAATCGATGGAGAAATACTTCTCGTTTAGCTGAAGAAATATTACAAACACTAAAGAAATCCCAGGAAGGATCAGGAATTGATGTGAGAATCGAACGTCTCCATGCATTGTGTTCCAGTATTGAAATTTCAGGATCGATCCTCTGAATCCTGGTGTTTGTTCGGCCCACATGAAGAACAACCAATATGGGTGGACTCACTGCTTCATCAGCAGTGTTTATGATGCAGACTTGAATTTTGGTTCAAACAAAAAGGCTTAAGATATTGATAGAGATGCATTGGGGCAGGACTCGTGCTGCCCCCTGCTTACGCTGCCTCATGCTCATGCAGGGTTTCACTGTGGAAGAAGAAGCAGACAGGTAAAGACTAGGTTGCCAAATTGGGCTAAATTAAAAACATTTGAAATAATGTAATAATCTGGATTAAGTATAATAAACATCCACAAGAGAAAGTGTTTACAATATAGAAATAATTCTATTAATATCGAAAGCAGGAGTATATCATCAGCACGGTGATCGTTTTCTTTGGGTTGAGAAGGAAAAAAATAAGATTTTACTTTTATAGAATATTCAGTTTAGTTTCTTTAATCCGTTTAATATAGTTGGATGAAAAATATGCTTTTCCCACCTTTCTTCTTTTTTTGGTTTAATAGTTTAATTAAAATTATAAATAGTGGTTTCTTTATTTTGGTTCAATTTTTCATTCCTTTTTTAATTCCAGTCGTCTATATTCTGCTGTTCTTTTGTGCCAAATGCAAATTTCACATAAAAGCTCTGGGATGTGAAGCTGCACTTGAGAGACGGAGCAACAAAGTGTATTTCGGAGTCCTTTATGGTATTTATTTCCCCCAGCGAGACCTCGTATAGGCGTATATATCGTTGGCGGTGACATTGAGGTTAACTGCTCAATTGATAGGAAAGAAGCAGAAAAGTACAAATGTGTAAAACGATCTTTTAGGAAGCAAATACACACGATCATCTATACCATTAGAAGCTTCTGACTTAAATCGTTGGTCCCCCATCAAAACAGCTCGGACCCTATTGAAGCTTGGATTTCTCAAGGTGTGCTGTGGAACACCTGAGCACAAGTTGAACATGAACATCCAATTCCACATTTAGTCTCCATTCACTGTTAAAATAACCTCCATTCTTCTTGGGAGATGTTCCACTAGATTTTGGAGATGTGCTTAAGGATCTGTGCTCATTTAGGCTATTGAACCCATGTAAAGCAGATCTTCATGGAGCTGGCTTTGTGCACAGGTGTCATGATGGATCCGGTTCAGATGTGTGTAGGGTTTAAGGGTCTGTATAGTTTGTGTCATACGTTTATATAAGGTGTAAAAGGTGTGTGTGGTCTGTAAGGGAGTTTGGAGGGTGTGTGTAGTGTGGAAATGGGTGTGGAGAGTGTGTATATTGCGTGTGAAGGTGTGTGACATGCATGTATAGGGTGTAAGGGTCTGTGTAGCATGTGTAATGTTTGTAGAGGGTAAGAATGGTGTTGTTGTAGTCCGTAAGGAAGTTTGGTGGGTGTGTATTGAGTGTTTAGGGTGTATAGAATGTGTAGAGGGGTGTATAGGGTGTTTAGGGTGTATAGGATGTGTGGAGGGGGTGTGCACAGGAGTCATGCTGGAACACTTTCTGGGCCTTTATGAAGGGAAATCGAAATCTATACACGTGTGCTTCCAAAATGGCAAGATTTTGATGAAGAACTATATATGTGTTATGTCAGGGGTGCACATACTTTTGACCATGTAGCATATATATATATATATATATATATATATATATATATATCCTTTTTCGTGTGACTTTCTAAGCTCAACTACTCTCTCTTACCACAACTACCTCCTTCTCTTCCTCTGTCCTTCATTTCTTTCCTCGTTTCCTCCCTTCTTTCTTCACATCCCTCCTTTTGTTTCTTTATTTTGCTCTTTCGTTCACCTGTTCAGATTCTGGAGCAGCAGAATCACTATCTCTTAGGAACATGAGGTTTTTTATGTCCTTCACGTCAATGTTGTTTTTCTGTACATATCTTTTCTCTCTGTTCAGCATGTTTGGATAAAAAGCTGTGCTGGAGGTGTTGCATTAGAACGTGGGAACCGTGCTGACCCTCAGATTCCTCGCCTTCGTTGCTGGATATAGTCCCTCTCTGAGCACGAGCCAGTGCTGAGGAGAAGTGTGTGTAGTCTGTCAAGGACGTCTGTGAAAGATGTGTGTGGAATCTTTAAAGGGTGTGTGTAGGGAGCACAGTGGATTGTATAGTGTGTAAGAATGTATCGAGTTTGAAGAGTGTGTGTAGAGTGTGTGTAATCTGTAAGGGGATTTGGCAGGTGTGTATCGAGTGTATAGAGCATGTAGAGGGTGTGTGTAGTGAGTAGAAATGTACCCAGTGTGGAGGGTGTGTGAAAAGTGTGTAAGGGTCTGTGTAGTTTGTGTGTAATGTGTTTGCAGAAGGTGTGTAGACTGTAAGGAGGTTTGGAGGGTGTGTGTATGAACAGTGTGTATAATGGTCTAGTGCAGTGTGTAGAGGTGTAGTGTGTACGGGGGTGTGTATAGCGGGTGTAGTGTGTTAAAGTGTTCCGAGTCTGGAGGGTGTGTACTGTGTAAATAGTGTGGAGGTGTGTGTTAAGTTTCTAAGGGTGTGTGTAGTGTGTGTGATAGGTTTGTGGAGAGTGTGTATTGTGTAGAGGATTTGTAGTGTGTATGGGGGGTGTGTATAATGGGTGTAGAGTGAGCATGGGTTGGAGTGGAGGTGGTGCTTAGTTTGTAAAAGTGTAGAGTGTGGAGGGTGTGTGTGAAGTGTGTAACGTTTGTGTAGTGTGTGTAATGTGTTTGTAGTGGGTGTGTGTTGTGTGTGCAATCTGTAAGGGGGTTATTGTTGAGTGTATAGATTGGGTGAAGTGTACGTAATGTGAAGGGGATGTGTGGTGTGTATAGCAGGTGTAGTGTGTATGCAGGGGTGTGTATAACAGGTGTAGTGTGTATGCGGGGGTGTGTGTAGCAGGTGTAGTGTGTATGCGGGGGTGTGTATAGCAGGTGTAGTGTGTACAGAGTGTTTGGAGGCTGTGTGTATTGTGTAAGAGTGTATTGAGTGTGTAGTGTGTAAAGGGGGTGTGTAGTAGGTGCAGAGGTTGTTTAAAGGATGTGTGTGTTTAGTGTGGGTGTCTGTGTGTGTGTGTGTGTGTTGGTGTGTATTGTAAATGTGTGTGTGTTTGTGGAGTCCAATCAGAGCTGTTTTTTATATAAACTTTTATATAAATAATTAGCGGCACTGTTCTGACAGCCGGCTCTCGCTCGTAGGAAAACTGGTGATGAGCTACTGGTTTTCTTTAATGAGATATTTTACTTCCTCTGATTACAATCAATCTGATATGGATTAAAGCAGCCTGATTAAATGGAGCGAATGAATAATGTATAAACAAACAAACAAACAAACAAACAAACAATCCAAAACACACGCTGGTATTGTTTACATTCGTTTTTATACTTTATATACTTTGCATTTGTTAAACCCTATATGGGTAATACAGATGTGTATGTAAGTGTGTGAGTGTTTGTGTGTGTGTGTGTGTGTGTGTGTGTGTGTGTGTGTGTGTGTGTGTGTGTGTGTGTGTGTGTGTGTGTTATTTCAGGTTACTTTAACATTCCTTGATCTTTATTCCTTCCATTCTTTATTATTCAAGCTGGACATAAAACGTTGAAGAAACCATAGCGCTAGCATTAACCGCTAACCAGGAAGTGACTGGAGGCTAACGCTAGCCCTATTGATTCAAGATGTATCCACTTCCTTGAAGCGGCTATCGCTAGCGCTGTTGATTATTTCATCTTTACATTCATTCGCAAAACAAATCTTATTTCAGGGACGAAGCAAACAGCCACAGTGACACTGAGCTAACTCTAGTTCCTTTTCTATACCCCGGTATTGTTGTGTATGTTTTCAAGTTGAAAAATAATTGTAAAAAAATGCTCAAAGTGCGAGGCGGAGACCAAACAAACGTGCGGTCCGCCACTGAATGTTCCTTCAAATACGTTCCTGAGGAACGTATTAACTCTGTTCCGCACGTAAAAAGGATTGTTCAGGAACATTAGGAATAACACAAACAAATTTCATAAAAATATACAAAACAGATTATTGTATTGAAGTGACATAATGTCTAGACGAATTAAATATTATAGGGGCGTCCAAAATTCACAGATTTTCAGAAATCGTGGGGGGTCTTAGAACATTACCCCTGTGAGTTTCAGGGGGACCACTGTATATATATTTCTTCTCTTCCTTCTCCAATGTGTGTTTGTGTGTGAACATGTTTTCCAGGCTGAGCGATTAATCGCTGTAATGACCTACTGAACCGAGATGGACCGAGAGGTATAAGAGATGTCAGATGAACAAAGGTTGGGATACATTGCTCTTTCCATCTAAAGTCGGGAACCTCACGTGTTCTCCATCCATCAAATGTACTTCCTTAATTCATGGCTGATGATCAGAAGGACGAGGGGGAATTTTTAGGTGCTACGCTCCACTACCCTGTGCATGACCTTGAACATGAACCTCATTGGTCATTTGATTACTTTTCTGAAGGAACACTCTTTACAAATAGCTCTTACCTTTAATGACTTACTCGAGGGAGAGGGAAATAAATGTATGGATGTAGCAGAGATCATTGGTGCCATTGAAGAGTTTAGAGATAGTACAGTTTACTAATACGGACCCAGGTGTTCAACATGTGAACCAAATAATCGATTTTCACACAGATCAGTACTTTATTTTATTAATGTTTAACCAGAGATCCTAAAAATATTCAGATTCACAGTGATTCCTTTAGTGAGAGTATAGCTAGCATTGTTAGCTTAAACTTCTAATCTGTTACAAATGCTAATATGAAGTCCGGAATGCAACATAGATCAGATGTTTGGTTCATTCATTTGAGAACTGAATTGATTGTTAGAAGATCAGAACTGACTTTAAATGCATTTTAAATGCAGTTAAATGGTACACAGCATGCTACTAGCAAAACGTTCTGGAGTGAAGGTCCTTGTTGCTAGTTAGCATGAAGATACCTTCAAATAAAAGGTTCTAAAATAAACATTATTGAAAATAGTCAGTTGTCCATTTATTGTAGAAACACAATCCAGGTGGGCAGGCAGGAGTCCATATGGAGCTTAAACTACTGTAAAATGTAAAACCCTGAAGAAAGGAACAGGAGGAAACCATGGAGGAGAAACTGCTCAGAAAGCAAGAAAACTGCCCCAAAATATTTATGCCATTCAATCAGAAGACAACAAGTAAAGTTTAATGTAAAATGTCATTAATGTTAATAAACAATTGATTAAACCTTCAGCTAAATTTGCTGGATGATTCTTACAATTGTGTTTTGTCTTACGTAGGCATTTACGCAGAGTGAAGGTCAGGAAGCATCAGGTTTACTGTAGGCCAATAAAATATTCAGCTCATGAACATCCAGTAATCAGTGGAGTGTCCATGTGATTTGCATTTGCTAATGGCAGCAAACAGAAATGAGAGTTGGAATGATAATCAATAAAAGTTTGAAGGATTCGTACAAGTTTGCCCTCTGCTGGTGTGGTGGGAAAATATCCTGAATGGACGTGATGATTTTGCTCTAATGTAGCTTTTTGTACATATTTTCATCTGTTCTCAAGTTTTTCCTTCCTTGATCTGTTTCTCCTCATATTTTTCATGTTTCTGATATTTCACCTTTTCTTCTAATGTTTTTCCTCTTATTTCACCTGTTCTCCTCAGGTTTCTCACATTGCTCTCAGGTTTCAACTGTTCTTTTCATGTTTCGTCTGCTCTTCTCATGCTTTTCATGTTTCATCTTTTCTGCTAGTGTTTCTTCTAATGTTTCTTTTGTTCTCCTCATGTTTCTCTCCCCTTGATTTGTTTCTCTTTATGTTTCATCAGTTTCTCCTCTTTCTCTTTTATCTGTTCTCTTAGTCCTTTAGGTTTCATCTGTTTTTTTTTTGTTTTATCTTTTGTTTCACATGTTCTCCTCATGGTTTTCATGTTTCACCTGTTCTTCCCAGGTTTCTCCTCATGTTTCACCTGTTCTCCTCATTTTTCTTTTTATTATTCACGTTCTCTTTGTTTCATCTGTTCTCCTCTCATCACCTGTTTTTTTCACTCATGTTTCTCCTCGTACTTCATCTGTTCTCCTCTCATGTATAACCTGTTCTCATGTTTGACTTAATGACCATCTGTTTTCATTATTTTTCTCCTCATGTTTTGTCTGTTTAAGATTCAAGATTTGTCACAATCTATATATAATACATACAAACAATATATACAGAATACAACTCGAGTAAAATGTAATCTCTGCTTGCGTTTCACGTTTCTTCTCATGTTTTACGTCATGTTCCATCTGTTTTCTTTATGTTTCTCTTCATGCTTCATCTGTTCTCTTAATGTTTTACCTCAGACTAATGAACCTTTTTATCTGCAAAACCCCCCATAGGATTACATCAGCCATCCCTGCACACCAAGGCTAATTATTTGGTGAAGTTTACACACATCTCTTGTGAAACTTCAGCACAGGTAATCATCTCGGTCTGGCACTGCCGTGTTCCAGGTTTCCTTTTTTTCTCATTAACTTGACAACCACAACCACAACAACAACAACCCAGTGACACTACAACAAGCTTGTCAGTCGTCCTGCTCTTTCATTCCTGCCTCATACTTCAGAAATGTGTTCACAATATCACCTTTAACACACGTTCTTGTGAATTGAAAAGGAGAAACTGAACATCCAGTAACGTGCTGAATGCTCAGGATTTGGCATGTGTCATGTTCTTGGCTGAGTGTCTGACTTCCTGTACAGACGATTTATTATCTCTGAGTCACAACATGCTCTGCGTCATTGGCACAAACTTCAACATGATGGACGCTTGAAAGAGGTGTTGCAGAATTACTGATAAGTATCTGGGTACAATCGGCCCTCAACACAAAGAAGCTTTTTTCCATTAAAATGTCCCAGACCAGAAATCCTACGCAGGATCGTTATATTGCGTGGATTTGTACTTGACGGATTTCATCCCAACACCGACTTCATTTCCTTTAAACCCAAAACAAGACAGCTTAAAAAAAATGAAGGCTTTATCTCCACTCCTTCCTAATTTTTACTTTGGATTGAAACTCTTTACCCTGAACATTGGAAGAGGTTCTCATTATGATGAATGTTTTCTGGCTTTTTTCCAGTTAACGTTAACGAGATCTTGCTAACGAGACCTTATATCTCGCTTCTCCTTAGTGCTCTTCAAAGGAAATTGTCCCAAGGGAGCTTTACAGAAATAAATAGATCGCTAATATAACTTTTAGCATTATAAATTAGACCCTATAAATGTATCCCTAATGAGCGAGTCAGTAGTGACAGTGGTGAGGAAAAAAACTCTGTGGAGGAACCAGACTCAAAACGAAACCTTCAAAAGTATATTCATTGTAGCACCATCATTTTTGAGGCTGTTCACTGATGACATTTTGAAAGATAATCTTAAAATCCTGATCCATCTTAATAGTTCTTGAGTTTCACTCCACAATGAACTTATGGATCTTCAGGCTGTTCATGTGGAGCCTTTCTTAGCACCAGTGAGTGGGTTACAACCCAAGAGAACTCCATCCAGAAGTCCAGCATTCGGATAAATCCAGAATCCAGGCTGGTCCAGAATCACCCGTTTATGTATTTCCAGCCCGAACAAGACCAATATTCCTTTCATTTAAACAGCATTTTGTCTTGGAGGCATTTGAGGGTTTCTGAGGGACCCGAACTGACTCGAGGCACCGAGGGCTGGAGGGAGGCCTGGGGCGACTGTTAATACCGTTGCAGCGCAACATCACAAAAGGAAAGAAAAAGAAATTAAAAACTAGAATCGATCCCAGAGGAGTTTTTATTCTTGTAACTTTAAAAGAAACGCTGGAGGCAGAAGATGCTGCATCTGAAAAAAGGAAAAAAACGAGTAAATGTGAACCCGGAGCTCCCTGAGTTCTGAAATACACTACATGGACAAAAGTTTGTGGACACGTTAAGCTCTTGAGATTGATATGTTCTTCATTTTGTACATCGCAGTCCACATTTGCTGTTATAAAAAACCTTCCCTCTTTTGGGAAGATGTTCCACTGGATTTTGTGGAGATTTGTGCACTTTTAGCTACCAGGCTGTTAGTGAAGTCAGGTTCTGATGTATGTGAGAAGGTGAGGAGGCCAATGGAGCTCTAACCCATGTAAAGCAGAACTTTATAGACCTGGCACAGGGGCATTGTCATGCTGGAACAGGTTTGCGTCCCCTAGTTCACGTGAAGGGAAAAAACACTTCCTCTAACTTTTTGGTAGCAGTTTGGGGAAGAGCCACCTATGGCTGAAAAAGTCAGGGGTCCAATACTTTTGTCCAAACAGTGTATTAAACTAGATTTGAATAAATGGTGTATTTATTAATGCACTTTTTGAAGAAATATTGAGAAGATTCATGGAAAAAAAAATGTTCAATCATCCCCATAATGTACAATTTCAAATCCAAAAAGTCTTTGTTACAAGATCAAGAATCTTCAGCTCCGTGTAAAAACGTTGAGGAGCTTAACAGGAAGTGAAGCTCGATCTGATTTGATTAATCGAAGTGAACTGAGAATTAGAATCTAACCTCTAATTTACAGCTCGGACGTAAATTCTGTCCTCGGGCTGTAAACGTGTATCCGTGTTTTTTAGTCTCTCCAGATGCGATGTCTAGTAAGTGTGGATAATTTAGTGCCCAGACCTCCTGAGAATTTCAGCACCATTCAAAAGCTGCCTTCATCAAATTCACCCTCAGAGTGAGAATTTAATTCACTGTTTTTGGAATGGGAGGAACGTCTCATGATAGGAAACCAACCTTTACGTTCCTTCACAAGCACTTTATAATGATATTCGTCATAGAGTAAGTTGACATTAAGACTGAATTGAGAGTGATGAGATATAGAAGAATAACAGTGTGCTGTGCTGCTGAAGCTGGAGTTACAGTGACCACCCTGAAGATGATTATTTCACAAAATGTTTTATTAATGCAACAGGAAATTGGTATTTATTTTGTATTCATTTCTATTAATCTGAGAAAAGATTTATTGCCTTTAATTCTATTAGCAGATGTCTGAAAAACTTCTGGTTCCACTCTGTGGGTTCATGTTAAACAGCAGTGGACAGTAAATGGAAGTAAATGTAATTTGTTACTGTACTTAAGTCGCTTTTTTCACGTAATTGTACTGTAACTTTTTATTATAAAAACGTAACTGGTAAAACACGCAGCGATTCACCAATCAGGATCAAGCGCACGCTCTGTTTTACACGTGTTCTGATCGGCGCTTGATGGATCTACTGATCGCCAACAGTTCAGCATCAGTTCAACATCAAACAGAACAATAAATGATGAAGAAACTCCAGACTCGAACTCACCACCACACACGTGACCTCATTTACACGTTTTTTTTTTTTT
>MU551652.1:1433785-1468785 GCA_024362625.1 Silurus asotus
AGAGTTATAATAAATCAGCACTTTTGGATACTAAAGTATAATAATTTTGTACCTTTTCTCAAGTAAAAGTTTAAAGGGAGCACTTTTTTATATTCAACCCACAGTATCTCTACTTTAGCTCAAGTACATGGTTTGTGTACTTCATCCACCACTGATGTTATAATGTGGTGTATAATAATTTTGTTATTGGTTTTTTGCCTTTGTACCAAGTGCGAGAGCGATTTCTACATTTCTACATTAAAATAAGTGCTTATTGAACGTCCCATTCCACATTTAGTCCCCATTTGCTGTTATAATAACCTCCACTCTTCTGGAAAATGTTCCACTCCATTTTGGACCCAAGTGTGTTAATAACATCAGATACTAATGGAGGTCTGGGGTCTAGTCAGTGTTTACGTTCATCCCAAAGTGTTGGTTATTATATGGACAAATCATTGGCACGATCACAAATCTGGCTGGTGCTGCAGTGTCCCTGAGTCTACCATCAGGATGTTGGTAAATTCAAGTACTGATGTAGGTGAGAAGGTTAGAAGGTTCCTGGGGTGCAGTCAGCGTACACATTCATCAATAAGGTTGAAGCTCCATAGCAGGAGATCTTCCACTCCAACCCATGTAAAGTAGATCTTAGTGGCATTGGGGATTTGTCATGCTGGAACAGGTTTGGGTCTCCTAGTTCAAGTGAAGGGAAAATGTCATGCTCTTACCTCTAAAGATCTCCAGTATAATGGTGTGCCTCCAACATTGTTGTAACAGTTTGAGGAAGAAACAGTCAGGTAGGTTTTAATTGTTATTCTAACCATACTGTACATTATACAGTGAAACAAAAGAACGTTCTCCTAGGAACAAGCTGCTACATAGTACAACACAAATTAACACAAAACTAACCTGAGATGGACCTGAGAAGAAATCTGAAACTCCACACAGACCAGACATTATTCTGAACTCAGGAACGAGCCTGGAGCTGTTAAGTCTGGAAGTCTGGTTTCTGCACCAACCTATGCCTTCCTGTTTTGTTTTGTTTGTGTGTGTGTGTGTGTGTGTGTGTGTGTGTGTGTGTGTGTGTGTGTGTGTGTGTGTGTGTGTGTGTGTATGGGGGGCTTGGGGGGGAAGCTATTTTTATGCATACCTTTCAGTGCATACCTCATTTTCCAAACCTTCCACAAAAAAATAAAAACTCAGTGGGTGGAGATGTTTTTGTGGAGTGTGTGCCAGTTGTGTAGTGAAGCTTGTTTTGCTCTGGAGGAAGGAAGCGAGGAGAAAACAACACAAAATTCAATGCATACACGTATTAAATCCATAAACCGTGTCTGTAAACACAGCGTATTTAATCGACGCAACGTTAACAAGCGCGTGGCCTTTAATGAATATTACACCATATAGATCTTATTATTCTAAACGCCAGGGTCTAATATGCGAAATGACATTTGTTATGTGAACATTTTCACACCTCAGGAAACCATGACAACCAGGAAAACATGATTCGAAAATAGAAAAGTGAGGACATTGTTCTCATCTTTGCACAAACGAGGCTGGAAATAAACCTGGTTATAATAAGATATTCGATGAGGAATTGACATTCCATCATGTGTGTGCAAAACTGAGGTGCTTGTTTTCTTTAGACGTTGCTGCTACTTTCTATTTATACAGAGCTTTGTTGTTTCTCGTCCTTCACTTTAGAGCCTCGGCTTCACCGTTTACTTTTTTAACGAGAGACTCCTCAGCTGGAAATTGAGGTCAGACTACTACTACTAATAAATTGGATAAATGGGCTGGGAAAGACCAGAGCACACTACTGAAATATTACACATGAACAATTTCCGACCTTCAGAATAGGGGCACGTGCATAGATGTTTTTCAGATCAAGGACACGCATGAGTACGGGGTGCATCTCACAGTCAGATCTCTAGTTTATAAATTGGTATTGGATGTATGCTTGGTGTCCTACCTGAATTAATCCATCGTTCAATACGGTGATGCCATAGCTTTAGAAAGCATCAGTATAATAGTGAAACAGTCAGGAATCTCATACAGTGAGAATTAATGACATTTTTAAAGCAAGAAATTCAAAAAGTCTCCTTTCACTGGAGCCACAACATTTCACTGAAACCCGCATACATCATCTCCAGAAGAAGCATCAATAATTCACCTCGTAAAATGACAGAGTTTTATGTGCATTTTTCTGTGCATTACGGTTTTCCTGAGATTTTTAAATAAAGGCAAATTGTGTGTTTAATACTACAGGAAAAAAGTATAAATGATTCTTGAAAAAGTTTAACAACTGTTGTGAACTATCGCGGCTGACTTTGTCTCACAATATACAGCTTTTCCTGAAAATTCCGTCTTGTAAATGTCCTTGTAAGTTCAAATAAATTTTGGGATTTGCTATTTTGACTAGCGTGCGCTCTGATTATCCAGTCAAAGGGCGTGAAAATGCTGACGTGACTGGACGCCTGCTCGAGGGCCTTGGAGTGGCCAAATCGCAGTCTGATTGGTTACAGTAACAGCTTTTTGCAACAAAGAGTTCATGATAAAAACTCTGCAGTGTTCGCAATGCTACTGCGATCAGTGATGCGACGGGTGAAATCTGATTGGATATAAACTCCAGTGTAAACTTTTGAGATTAGACTATTAGGAATAATTTAAAGCATAAGTCTAGTGTATGATCCTAGAGGATGTGCCAGCAGAGAAGATCTTGCTATTGCAACACATTATGTAATTTCCCCATCAGACATGTTTGTAAAATCCCAAACATCAAATACTTTACTTTTATACATCAAATACATTTGGTAGTTTCTAAATGTTTATTTCTAAACATTTATATATTCTGGATATATATTTATATTTATATACAGTGGGACCTTGGTTTGCGAATGTTTTTCCATGTTCCAGATAAGTAAACTCAAACCAAATCATTCGTATAACGAATACAATTTTCTCATAGGAAATCATGTAAATTCGGATAATGCGTTCCAGGGCCCAGAGAAAATTCATATATATAAAAACATTACAATATACAGTAATACAGTATAATAATACATTTCTAAGTCATATTTGTTGTATTACTGTATATTTTAATAACAATAATCTAAAATGAATAGAATAAAGCAATGTTTGCCTTGGAGGATGGTCGATGTTGTACGTTAATGTATCATAAATGGTGTTACACAATTTATGAAAGTCCATGTATCCAACTTGTCTTCAACATCCACCAAAACATTGTTTCTGTGTGCTTTCTAATTAGCACAATCATCTCTTTATGGAGGAAATCATCTGCGTCCTGCCTGAATGAGTAACCGCCCGTTCCACTCAGATGCCTTGTTATAAAACACACGTAAACTGGCTCTCAACCACACTGGGCCTGTTTCAGTACGCCTACCATCCTAACTCCTTAACATCTCTGCTACCATCCACCTTTCTCTCACCCACCCAGACAAAACGGACAATTATGTAAGGATTCCATTCACAAACTTGCTGATGCGACGGGTGAAATCTGATTGGATATAAACTCCAGTGTAAACTTTTGAGATTAGACTATTAGGAATAATTTAAAGCATAAGTCTAGTGTATGATCCTAGAGGATGTGCCAGCAGAGAAGATCTTGCTATTGCATCACATTATGTAATTTCCCCATCAGACATGTTTGTAAAATCCAAAACATCAAATACTTAACTTTTATACATCAAATACATTTGGTAGTTTCTAAATGGTAAATGGTGGTAGACACCTAAACATTTAATACACACCTCCACACTTCTGGGAAGATCCACTGAATTTTGAGGAAGGTGAGGAGGTTCCTACGGTGCAGTCAGCGTTTACATTCATCATGTTCAATAAGGTTGGGGCTCCATAGCAGGAGATCTTCCACTCCAACCCATGTAAAGTAGATCTTCATGGCATAGCACAGGGGCATTATCATGCTGGAACAGGTTTGTGCCTCCTAGTTCAAGTGAAGGGAAAATGTAATGTTCTTACCTCTAAAGCCGTCCTGTACAATTGTGTGCCTTTTGTGTTCTCATCTAGTCTGTGATTTTCACCCCTCTAGCATGATCTGAATACATTTTTCACACCTAGCTAGCTTTTCCTGGTCTATGAGCTACCTCCTCTTCATCACTCTGTTTGTTTTCCTATAACACCGTGACACGTAATTTCACCTAATTAATGAGATTTGCACTGCAGATGGCATTAAAAAGATCAGGAAATAAATCACTTGCTAATGAATTGTTTCGAAAAATGACAAACAAGAAACTGAGGAAAAGTGTTGACAATTATTTTTTTCCCTGTTTTCTCAAAAGATTGTTTCAGTTTTTCATTCAGTCTGTATTGCGTTAATTTAACGATTGTGTCAGTAGCCGGGTTTACAGAACTGCTGGTTCATTAGCGTTAAAGCGCAAATCCTGTGTGGTCTAACAGCAGACTCTAATTATCCCCTAGAAACACAGGCGAAGTGGTCTTTAAGACGTTGGACGTTTGATCGGAAGGTCGTGAGTTAGAATTCAAGCACCACCAAGCTGTCGCTGCCGGGCCCTTGAGCAAGGCCCTTAACCTTCAACTGCTCAGCTGAGTAAATGAGATAATTGTAAGTCGCTCTGGATAACAGCGTTTGGCGAAGTGCCATAAATGTTTATGAAAGGCTCTAAAATGTGTCTTCAGCGGTGCATTTTCATGCTTCTATCTCTCTCAGAACATATGATTAGCGTGGCGGGTAAAAGGAAAAGCGTCACGAACGGCCTGATGTGTTGATGCTCGCACATCTGCTAAGCTGTTCATAACCGATTGTGAGTAATTAATTTTTTCCACCCAAGTGTGAGGAAATGCCGTCTGGTGTCCCGCTCGAGTTTGATTTCATTTATTCAGGAGAAAAAAAAAAAGAGCGACAAAATTCACAGCAGAGATGATATCCTGGCAGAGCGACGTCTCTTCTCCGGGCTATTTTGCGCCCCGATAAAGTGCGTTTGTCGTTCTCATTTCATTTATCGCCCAAATATTTTTTACCTCGTCGACTTTTATGCGGAGCAGAAACGGAATGAAAATTCCATCGCGCTCCAATTCGCTTCATTGCATCGAGATTCTGCTCAGCATAATGCATTCGGACGGCGGAATGCGAAAGAGGAAGACGCATTAATTCTTGGTGTGTTTATGTGTTTAGGAAGTGAAGCGTACAAACCCTTTGGTTCGAAAAATATTCAAACTCTCCAGCTTCCACTGAATGGAAGACGATTTATAAAAGAATGGCAGGGCAGGAACACAACAGCGAGGCGAAGCCGAGGTAATGACGATGAAGCCGAAGTGAGATGTCCATTAAGTGGCCATTGTTTTTGTAAAATATGAGTCATTACTTTTTAATTCTGAACTGTAACTTTCTTTGAGACTGCTTTACAGTACAGCAAAGGTCAGCGAGCTCAGCCTGCAGTTTTTATGGACTTGTGAACTGCTGGCATTTCGGTAATGAAAGAAGACATATGACAGTGTGAAGAGGGGATACAAAGATACAAACGCAGAAGGAAAGCAATTTTTGTTAGTAATTAGCCAGTAGTGGTAGTGAAAGGTCAAATGTCTGACAGAAACTTCATCTTTTCAGATCCATGGGCTGTCCTCCGATTCCCAGAGGAGCTCTGAGGGGTCATTGTGTAGGGGTTCAGAGTGCGATTTGTGCCACTGTTTCAAAGCTCGATTTGGCATCCTGTTCTTTATGCGATCGCTGAAAAACCCGTGCGGACAAATGTTTCTAAATATTATTAAAATATAATAAAAAGTACCTCAACTTTCTGTCTGTCTTCGTGTCAGTGCTGGAATTCTTGCCATCTTTAAACCTTTGCATTCACTATTACTTCTGGGTTAGTGATAGCTCAGTGACCATGATGTTCTACTAATGATGGGAAGATTATGAGTTCAAATCCTTGCTCCATCAAGCTGCCACTGATGCTCTTAACCCCTCAGTTGTATAAAAGTAATAACTGTAAAATGCTTGGGATAAGGGTGTCTGCAAAATGCTATAAATGTTAATAGGTTCCTGGAAAAACCTTCTTTCTTGGCTATTCTGTTCTGTTCTGCACCATTGAAAAGTACATTCTAGGTCTACTTTACACCAGCAGTCACACTGCCCACAATGCCGCACAGCTCTTTTATGCTAATCCCAGTATACAGGTGAGAACCTGTTCTGAGAAAGCCATCTCAGCACTTCAGGACTCTTTTGAGCACGCCAAATAGTTCAGAGAAGCTGCCACATACAACCTCACTACACATTTGGATAAATATACTGCTTCAATGACAGACTATATCACCAAGTGCATTCTCCTTTTACAGCTTGGACCCCACTACTGAAATCTCCAGACACTGCTTTTATGTCTGATGACACATTGAGGTCCAACCTGTCCCAGGTTATCAGAGAGGCAAAGAGCAACTATGCAGAAAAAAAAACAATCCACAGACACTACATAAAGACACACAGTGCACATGGCAGGGCACTCAGACCATACAAAGCTGTGTATATCTATAGTGCTGAAGCCCAGAGAAACCTGCCAGAGGTAAAGACCACCCCACATTCCACCTACCATATTGGAAACAGGATAACAGGAAAGCTGCTGGTCCTTATATCATACCTCAAATACAGAAATCTGATATATGGTGATGTAGGCAAACACATACTTTGCATACATGTCCATGTTTGGATTTCACAGATAGAGAAATACATGTCAGATCTTTGTACATTTATATATTCTGGATATATATTTATATTAATATACAGTGGAACCTTGGTTTCTGAATGTTTTTCCATGTTCCAGATAAGTAAACTCAAACCAAATCATTCATATAACGAATCAAATTTTCTCATAGGAAATCATGTAAATTCGGATAATGCGTTCCAGGGCCCAGAGAATATCCATATAAATAAAAACATTACAATATACAGTAATACAGTATAATAATACATTTCTAAGTCATATTTGTTGTATTACTGTATATTTTAATAACAATAATCTAAAATGAATAGAATAAAGCAATGTTTGCCTTGGAGGATGGTCGATGTTGTACGTTAATGTATCATAAATGGTGTTACACAATTTATGAAAGTCCATGTATCCAACTTGTCTTCAACATCCACCAAAACATTGTTCCTGTGTGCTTTCTAATTAGCACAATCATCTCTTTATGGAGGAAATCATCTGCGTCCTGCCTGAATGAGTAACCGCCCATTCCACTCAGATGCCTTGTTATAAAACACACGTAAACTGGCTCTCAACCACACTGGGCCTGTTTCAGTACGCCTACCATCCTAACTCCTTAACATCTCTGCTACCATCCACCTTTCTCTCACCCACCCAGACAAAACGGACAATTATGTAAGGATTCCATTCACAAACTTCGGTTCAGTATTCAACACCATCACCACACAGGAACTTAACAGAAAAGCTGAGTCTGCCGGGTCGGACCACCTCCCTCTGTCAGTCCGCTGTTGTTTCCCCTGCTGACTCATGGCTGGGCGGCAAAGAACCGCTCTAAATACAGCAACTTTACTGATGATTCTACAGTTGTTGGCCTACAACAACAATGATGAGTCAACATATATGGAGGAGGCGAAGCAGCTCGCAGAATGTTGTAGAGACAACAATTTATCTCTCAAATTGTTATGAAAACAAAGCACTTGAATGGACCATTCTCCTCTGACCATCATTGGAACACAAGTCAAGAGAATCAGAAGTTTCCTAGTGCCCATCCCACAGCACCTGCCACTTAGAAGGCCAAGCAGCATCTCCACATCCTCCAAAGGCTTTCCCAAAGGGAGGAGAATGTTCTGACCAGCTGTTTGATACTAGAACTTCTGAGGTCACTGATCACTGAGGTCTCGCTACACATTGTGTACAGCAACTGCTGCATAATCAAAACCACCAACATTGTGAACGACTGCCAATCAGACTATTAGCCCTCGTGCAATATGCTAGAGGTTACAAAAACATCACAACCACCAATGTCCACCTGGCTGCAGATTACTCACACCAGTGATGGACATTAATGAAGTAAATGTTCTGTAATTTGTTACTGTACTTAAGTAGCTTTTTCACTTATTAGTACTTTTCCCATTTGGAGTGTAACTACTGTATATTTAGCAAAATTGGGTTAGGGTTAGGGTTTTGAGAGAAATAACCGATGGAAGAAACTGCACAACACCCGTGACCTTATTTATGCATTATTTTTTTGAAGTAGTTAAAAAGAAGGTTTGGAGCTCATGATAATTTAAGTAGATATCAATCACAGGTTTGTTCGTATCCCCGAAAGTTCACTGAATGTTGTGAAGTAGGGAGCATCTGTATATGGAAACATCACTGTCACAGCTGCTGTTACTAACAACCACTCAACACCTTCTGACCAATCAGACTTCAGAGTGGTTATAAAAGGTCACTCTGAGGTAGTAGATACACACCTACACCGCCCTCACTCCTTTCACACCTCATATAAACTACAGAACCAAGACTGAACCATTTGTTCGGCAGTAGAAATAGATTTTTTTTCCCCCATAATGGAACCAATCAGTGTCATTGTAAGGAGCGCAACACATTTCTAACTCATTAACTGTCGTTTTGGAATGCGAGATGGGCTTCATTAAAAGTGTGAACACCTGTAGCGGTGACATTTAGGCTGAAAGAATGGCAGCGATTATACTCTCACTTCTGGAATGAACAATGAGCTCAAATCAAAGTTCGAGCGGAGTATGAAATCTTCATCTGTTTAAGTAAACTGTGGAGCTCTCGTTTGCTTTGTCCCAGGCTTTGGTTCCTCTGATTGATGATCATCTCATCAGATTTTCCTCAACAGTGAACTAATTCTGGGGTTCATAAAAACATTTTTATTGCATAATGACCTTCATAAAGCTCTTGATAACATAAAAAAATCATTACGTTCAGCCCATAAACATTCCTTTTTAGAATGATGTCGTAAAGATGGTTATTGGTTCCAGTATTTTAAGAGGCTGATTGTGGGAAAGGGAGACCCTCAAATCCCCACTCAATTAGGGAGACGTGAGACAATCGTAAGTCTCTGTGAGATCACCTGCTTTCAGAAAGCCTGGAAATAAAACTAGTTAAATAAAAATAGCAAAATAAACAAAAAAGAAAAATCGTAGCCGGAGCAGTCGTGACGGCAGCCGATCTCACCGGCGCCATCTTGATCTCTATCTCTATCTATCTATCTATCTATCTATCTATCTATCTATCTATCTATCTATCTATCTATCTATCTATCTATCTACTGTAACTTGAAATAATGACAGAGAATCTAAATATTTTTAGTTTATTTATTTATTCAAAGCTTTGCAAATTTATTTTTAAAACTCTATAAATAAAATAAAATCACATGTACATAAATATTCACACCCTTTGCCATGACACTCAAAATTGAGCTCAGGTGCATAATGTTTCCACTGATCATCCTTGAGATGTTCCTACAACTTGATTGGAGTCCATTTGTAATGAATTTAGTTAAATGGACATGATCTGGAAAGGGACACACCTGCCACAGTTAACAGTGCGTGTCAGGGTGCAAACCAAGCTATGATGTCAGAGGAATTGTCTGTAGACCTCAGAGACAGGATTGTATCGAGGTGCAGATCTGGGGAAGGTGACAGAAAAATTTGTGCTTTATAAAAGGTCCCAATGAGCACAGTGGCCTCTATTATTTGTAAATTTAAGAAGTTTGGAACCATCATCTCTACAGAACTTCACCAATCAGGCCTGTAGGGTAGAGCAGCCAGACGGAAGCCACTCCTCAGTAAAGGCCACATGACAGTCTTTCTGGTGTTTGCCAAAGGGCACCTGAAGGAGTCCATGAGAACCAAATTTGATCTCTTTGGACTGAATGCTAAATGGCATGTCTGGAGGAAACCAGGCACCGCTCATCACCTGGACAAAACAATCCCTACAGTGAAGCATGGTGGTGGTGGCAGAACCGTGCTGTGGGTGATGTGTTTTAGTGGCAGGACCTGGTAGACTAATCAGGTTTGAGAAAAAGATGAATGCAGCAATGTACAAAGACGTCCCTGATGAAAACCTGCTCCAGAGGGCTCTGGACCTCAGACTGGGGTGACAGTTCATCTTCAAACAGGACAACGATCCTCAGCACTCAGCCAAGATAACAAAGGAGTGGCCACGGGACGACTCTCTGAATGTTTTTGAGTGTCCCAATCAGAGCCCAAACAGAGCGAATATGGGATTAAGGGCCTTGCTCGGGGGCCCAGGAGCGGCAGCTTGAAACCCACTCATGAGTTTCAGATCCTTAAATGAATCCCTTAAGCACTAAGCTACCATCTTCCTAAAACTAGCCACTGATCATCATAGTTTTTTGACATTCATCACAAATCACTTTCATTCCCAACATGTAATAACTGAAGTTTCGCTGTAGATAATCAGTGTTATATTTCATGCACACAAATACCAAGAATATTTGAAATGTCTGATTTCTTACACACTTTTATTGTCTTTGCTACTGCACTAAAATCTTTTCACTTCTAACAGAAGGGTGTTTTTCTCAGTTGCAGACGCACGACATGACTTTGAATAGAAACACATTTTCTATTTCGCAGAAGAGTCTGCGTCGTGGCCTTGAGGAAAAGTTTCAGCAGCTTGAACAAGGCAAAAACTTATTTTATTCTTTCGAGAAAAAAAATAAAAAAACAGTGTGAAGGAAGGCTAAAATACCGCTGAGCTGTCAGTTATCATAGGGACACATCTACGTCGCTGTTTGTCCCACGTCTCGGGTGCAAGTCGAGACCATCTGGAGACCGAACATTTGATATTCGGTTTGTTCAACGCTCCGAACTGCTCTCACACGATCCCACATTTAGGGAACAGAAATGACATTGACGCTTCCTCGTTTTACAGTTTCATGACCCCCCTCCGAAGTCGGTTCCTGACTCAGACGCCATCCTGCTCGAGCCAGTTTGCAAATGCAAAATTTTGAAGCAGGAAGAAAACTTTGCCGTTTCTCCCAAAACCTGCCTTTGCTTTTTCTCAAAGCATTTGACCAGCTGTCAATCATCTGCACACAAATAAGGAGCGAGCTCGGGCTGTGCACAAACTGTCACTCAAACACCACAAACGTAAACTTGGCACCACACAGAGGGTCTGAGATCTAAATGTGTTTGTGTGGAAAGTAGAAAACAAATCTGTCTGGGTCTGGTTCGACTTGATGGACAAAACCGTAACATTATTATGTGTAATAATAGACTTTTTTTTAGTTTTTAAACAACTGAGCGTTGTCCATGTAGGAGCCTTTCACAGATCTGCTCTTCAAGGTTTTCATGACTGAAGATTTTTTGGATTTGAAGCAGAGGGAATAATGTTTTATAGTTTCAGTTCATTCGTGTTTCTATTTTACAGCAATAAATTGTCACCGTATTGTGAATATAGTAATAAAGTAAAATAGCTGTAGATGGAAGATGAAGTGATTGAGTGTATTAATAGTTGAGTGTATTAATAGTTCCAGCAATGAGACAGATGCAGACAGAGGAACACTCCATCCATCCATCTATCCATCTATCCATCTATCCATCCATCCATCCATCCATCCATCCATCCATCCATCTATCTATCTATCTATCTATCTATCTATCTATCCACTTACAGAACTTTCTCAATTGTACTTAAATGATTATTCTTCATTAGTTGCTCCTCTGTCATCTGGTGTGCCTCAGGGATCTATTCTTGGTCCCAGTCAGTTTTCTCTCTATATGTTGCCACTTGGTCAACTCATTTCCAATCACAAAGTTCAATTTCATTTATATGCTGACAACCTCCAGATCTATCTTCCTGTGATTCTGAGTGATAGTTCTGCATTGGACCCTCTCCATAACTGCCTTCAGGATTTTAAACAGTGGCTTTCCCAGAACTTCCTTAATCTGAATGAAAAAAAAGACTGAGTACATCCTGTTTAGCCCAAACTCACGCAGCAGTTCTCTGAGTTTTGATCCTCTTACTTCTTAGTTTGCACCTACCGTGCGTAACCTGGGTGTTATTTTTGACCAAAGTATGCAATTTTAGAAACAGATCAGTGCAGTAGTAAAGGCGAGCTTTTACCAGCTAATACTCCTCAGCAAGGTCAAGCCATTTTTGTCCCAAGCTGACCTTGAAAAAGCTATACATGCTTTCATCAGCTCAAGGATTGACTACTGCAATGCTCTCTACATTGAACTTAATTATTCTCTTCTCAGTCGGCTCCAAATGGTGCAAAACGCAGCAGCACATCTTCTCACCAACACCACAAAACGCTCACACATCACCCCGGCCCTCTGCACGCTTCACTGGCTTCCGGTGCAGTATAGGGTGGCGTATACGCTCCTGCTATTCGTATTCAAGGCTATCAATGGTCTTGCCCCAGCCTACCTACCTGAATTAATTACAGTTTACCATCCAGCCAGAACTCTCCCGTCCTCTGGACATAACTCTCTGGTCACTCCTAAGTAAAGATGTAAAAGGTTTATTGGTCGGTCATTTGCCGTCCAGGGACCAAAGCTGTGGAACGATCTTCCAGCTCACATTCGATCCAACCATCCATCCATCCATCCATCCATCTATCTATCTATCTATCCTTCTACCTTTTTTTCTCACATTCCTTTTTCTTAGTCTTTCTTTCTTTCTTTCTTTCTTTCTTTCTTTCTTTCTTTCTTTCTTTCTTTCTTTCTTTCTTTCTTCTATAAAATGAGACACAGATATGAAATGCCTGCTGAATGAGGCTCTGCAGGCTGAAGAGCTCCATTTGGTTTATGCGCCACTTCGGAGTTCTAACGACCTCTGATGACCTCTGCTAACACAGTCCTGGAGGTTTTTGTTGAAATGGCCAGGTTTCATATGATGAGGTGTTTTGAGAAAAACAAGTCTGAGCGTAGCAGGAAAACACGATGACATTCGACTAATACAAGGGAATTGATTTAGTTCTTGTCTGAATTCCTCCAGTCATGGAGCATGACCTTTTGTGGACTCTGCTGGAGGCGAGAACTTCTCCTCCTCACCCTGCAAAGTGTCGGCGTTCCTTCCTTCCCTCCTTTTTCCTGAGTGTTCACACACCCTTCGTCTGCTCCAGTCTTCTTTCTGTCTGCAGTGAACTGGATGAATGAAACTACAAACTTCTGTCTAAGTGAATTAATAAGCCTTCTTTCTTTCTTTCTTTCTTTTTTTTCTGTGAGGAAACCTTTAATTTTCTCAAACTTTAATTATAACTCTATAACTGTGGTGAGCAGAAATGAACTACAATGATGAACTACAAAAAAACCCCAAAGAAACAACTGCCCCACCCCCACACACAAACACAAAAATAGAATGGGCACAAAAATGTTAGCATTAGCAGAATAAACATGTGAATAAAGCCTGCCTCATTTTAACAGTCCAGCCTGGTGGGGGTGGTGTAGTGCTGCGGGGAATCATTCACTATTGAAATGGGGAATCAACACTAATTCCAAGTCATGAGTTCTTAATATCTTCATGTTATGGTCACAATTTAATCATCTCATCACGTACAGTTCCAAAACAGGCAATGAGAATAATGTGTTTAAACCCAGAACAGAAAATTATTTTCATTCTTATACTTCTTTTTGAAAACGAATCGAGGTGGTTGAAGATCTGAGCTCAGGATTATCTGCTTGATGATCAGGATTATCTGCTTGATGTGCAGAATAAAAATACCTGATTGACGGAGGCTCATATTTTTTTTGAAGCATAAAACTGCTCATAATAATAAGAACATCAGGCAGCAAAAAGAAGAGCAAAAATATTTTAACACTCTCTATATAAAACATACATCATTAAATATTCATTCACACACACACACACACACACACACACACACACACACACACACACACACACACACACACACACACAGAGCTAACAATACCTATTGACAAAAATATAATTCAAGTAAAACAGAAGCGAGGGATTCGAGGCAGTCAGTTATCTCAAGGCTGCTTTCTTGCCTGGTTTGCCTGTGTGATGCTAAAAGCACTACATTTAGTGCCTGGAATTAAAAATGAGCCTCCTTGTCATGATGAAACAGTCAGGGCTTTTCTTTACAGGAAAACAAACAACGCATTCATTAGGACGAAACCGTCTCATACAGGAGCCTCCTAGTGGCGAGGATGAACATGTACACAAAAATAAACAAATGCATACACACATGGGAAGGGTCACATACATTTCTCATGAGATGCCCACACCTTCAATTTTTCTACATCCCCTCCTCCTCCACTTCTATATCTCCACATCTTCCATACCTCCATATCTCCACCTCCTCCACACCTCAATCTCATCCATTTTTTTTTTACATCCCCACCTCCTTCACACCTTCATATCTCCACCCTCTCCACACCTCAATCTTCTCTACTTCTTCTACATATTCACCTATTTTACACCTTCATCTTCTCTACTTTTCCCACATATCCACCTCCTCCACACCTTCATCTCATCTACACATCCACACTTCCACCTCCTTCACACCACTGTCTCCTTCCCTTGTTCCACATCTCCATCTCCTCCACACCTTCACCTCTTCCAAACTTTTACTTCCTTACATTAAAAGTAATTTTAAAGTGTTCACTTTTTAGAGTTCTCATCCAACACAGATGCTAATCAAGATATAGTGTTGAGGAACACCTCAGAGACATTTCCACACAATGGACCTGATTAGCTTTAGACTTAAACTCAAGCAGTTATCCCCAATTATCCCCAGGTAAGCTCTTATCCATGTCAGAAATTTAAGTTTACAGAACCACAAGAGAGAAGAAAAAAGTTCTCAACCTTTCCTCCTCGAGGGAACCTTTCATGCCTAATTTTAGCATCAATTCAGAGCTCAGAGCTCAGACGCAGTGTAATAAGACAGGAAGCGAGGAGGACTTGGGAGGTTCTGGCGTTAATAATCCCGGGGCTCAGGAGGAGAAGCTTCTGACTGATGTGATGAATGAAGATATCAGATTTAACGGTTCGACTTCATGCCGTGAGACAACAATTTTAGCAGCGAGTAATACACTCGGGTGGGTCAAGTGCGCTTCGGATGATCGTATTTCGTATTTATAGTTCATTTCAGCTGTAGTTTTATAGATTTCTCTTTCACAGATAAAACTTTAACAAGGCCTGGTGTGTGGCGTCCAAAATAAACGAGTAATCTGCGCAAATAAAAATGCCTTATTAGTTCAACTGGACAGAAGTTTGTCTTTTCGTTTATCCAGTTTACTACAAAAAATAAACAAATAAGGCAACAAACAAATAAATGGACAAATAAAACGGTAAAGAAAAAAAAACCCACAAACAAAAAAATAGATTATTTAATACATAAATATAATAATATAAACAAATAAAGAAATAAATCAATAAAACAGAGAGAAAAATGGAAAAAATAGAAATCAAGGATAGAAATCAAGGATAGAAATCAAGGATAGAAATCAAGGATTGATAGATAGATAGATAGATAGATAGATAGATAGATAGATAGATAGATAGATAGATAGATAGATAGATAGATAAAATGACAGACAGACAGACAATATGACAGACAGACACCTGTAGACAGACAGACAATATGACAGACAGACACCTGTAGACAGACAGACAGACAGACAGACAGACAGACAGACAGACAGACAGACAGACAGACAGATAGATAGATAGATAGATAGATAGATAGATAGATAGATAGATAGATAGATAGATTAGATAGATAGATAGATGTTTTGTAAAAAAAATCCTCCCTCAGTATGAAGAACAGCTTTACACACTCAACATCCAGACACATCGTTTCTCCAAACATTCAGCTGAAATTCTTTTCTTTTTGAAAGATATAAGATATTCTGTTGAAGCGCAAAACTTAGACTCATCTGTTTATCTGTCTTCTGTGGACATTCACTATCAGGTTCTTGTGTGTTTTGCCTTTTATCTTGTTTACTGCTTGGTTTTTTAATCATATTTTCCCAGTTAGCTCCATTGAGCTCAGTGATCTTTTTTACAAGACTTGGCCAGGATCACAGCCAAACAAACCTTAACATTAAACCAATATACACATATAAACAGAAGGAATATGAGTCATGGGTCTCAGAAACGCTGAAATACAAGACCCCTGTGCCAAGAAAAACTTCTCCTGGTGTGGCTTTTCTAAACAGGTTTGGCGAACCAGTTCAGAAAAATAAATATATGATAAATAAATCTATTTATAAACATGAGGATCTATTTTTCAACCAAAAAGCATCCACACTACTCACAAACACACAGGGTTTTTTGAGTTTACTGATCATCTGTATGCGATTAAGTGGAAGGTCAGCCTGCAAAACAAGTCAAGGTGTCTGCAAACACCTCGCACCTCCAGCTGTCACGCACTTTCCTTATATATTTCTCGACACGCATGGTTTAAAATGCGTTCGTTGTCGCCATGTTAACGTCCACGATTGCCAGGCGATTTCTCTATTCCGCCAGTTTGCCTCATAAAATCCCACACAATCCCCTCGACGTGCCGCAGTCAGAAGTCAAGCGTTTGGCTTTTAAAATCATTTCAATATTTTGCATTTGCCAAGCTGCGTCTCGCTTTTTTATAAATTTCACACTATCAAGTAACGAGGTAGAAAACCAGTTCTTGTATTTATATAAAACACGGCACAACTCAAGAAAAATAAACATCAGAGACGCCACGTTTGTAAAGTTTGCGAAGTTTGCTAAACAACAAAAATTATATATCCATTACCTGTTCAAAAAATTTGGAAAACTAATCATTAGATGCTTCTTTCTGAACATCCCGTTCCACATGCAGTCTCCTTTCGCTCTTTTTAAAACCGTCACTCTTCTGAGAAGATGTTCCACTAGATTTTGTTGAGATTTGTGTTCATCAGACACAAGAGTGTTAGTAAAGTCAGGTAGTGATGTAGGTGAAAAGGTGAGGAGGTGAGGAGGTCTGGGGTGCAGTCAACGTTCACATTCATTCCAAAGTTGTTCAATAGAGTTGGGGCTCTATAGCAGGAGATCTTCCACTCCAGCCCATGTAAAGCAGATCTTCATGGAGCTGGATTTAGGTTTTGGGTTTGGGTCTTCTATTTCAAGTGAAGGGAAAATCTAATGCAACTCCACCCAAAGACGTCCTATACAACAACAACAACAACAACAACAACAACAACAACAACAACAACAACTGAACCACCACCAACAACAACAACAACAACTACAACAACTACACTACCACCACCACCAACAACAACACCACCACCACCACCACCTACAACAACAACTAAACCACCACCAACAACAACACCACCACCTACAACAACAACTACACCACCACTACCAACAACAACACCCCCACCTACAACAACACCACCACCTATAACAACAATGAAAGATAGATAGATAGATGCAGTATTCATTTCATATCAGGAATAAATTAAAAGCAATTGAGATTTTTTTAATGCAAATATGATTATAAAGTAAAAAGGTGTTTATATCGCTGTACTGTCTCCACTGTCTCCACTCTGCACAACTGCTGTCCCTTTCCTCAGAGGTGAGTCAATAAATCACCTGTAAGTGTCCTTCAGCGGAGACTGATGAGTCCTCGAGCGCCACCAAAATGCTTTAACGAGCAACATGGCATTATTATAAACTCTCCACGTGAGCAGAATGAAGGTTTGCTGGTATTATTTAGTGTGAATTCCGTCCTCGGGAGGACATCAGTGCAGGACATGAAGCGAGACGAGACTCTTTAACGAACACTTCTCACCCTGTCAATAAAGAGTATGACTTTAGTGTGTTAATGGATTTTTTTTTTATCAAACCTGATTGTTTTAAGGGAAAATAAATCACTTTCTTCTGGAATGGTATGAAGAAGTGAGATTTGGTGCTGAATCTGATTTCTTCCTCTTTCAGGACTGTCAAAAGTGAAACAGATTTGGTCTGATATTTAGATCATAGAATATTTAATAGCAGACACACATTGGACTTCTGATCAAAAGATCATCAGTTCTAATCCTAGCCTCACCAAGCTTTTGACCAAGATCCTTTAGCTCTTAACTACTCAGATTATAAATGATATAATTGTAGCTGGTTCTGGAGAAGGGTATCTGCCAAATGCCAATGTAGTGTAGATGTTAGCAGGCTTTGTAATGTGAGGTGCATATGGCCCTGTATCTCCCCCTGGGGTGAATGAAGATTAAACAATTTGTGACTGAGATAGAAGTCTATGATGATGATGATGATGATGATGATAATGATGATGAGAGGCAGGAGGTAGTTTAGTGGTTAAGGCATTGAAATCTGCCTTATAAGACCTGATTCATCCATTTGGAGACCGTTTTTTATAAAGCTACATTTTCGTTGACTGAATGGCATTCATCACAGTGTGAACAGAAGCCAAAATAGAGAGAAAATATGTTTTTTTTTTAATAAAAAATAGTGCAGACATGTCCTCAGTGGCAGATCGTTTGTTGTCAGTGAATGCATTGGGCAGACCACCTTTTGCACACCTTTCCCCTCACACTCTATAGACCTGCAAGACCACGCCATACATTACTCACACTACATGCCCTTATTTTGATCTTCCAAAATAAATGCATTGACCATGTCTACATTCGATCCTTTTTAATCACAGTGTCCTCATACATTTCCATCTTAATCAGTTGCTCTGGTCCACAGTATCTTACAAAGTGCTTGAGCTCTCTACTAGGATTTTGTTTTTTAAGTCTGGAAAGAAATGTAATGCACCTTGAATGATAAATTTGACTTTTAAAACATGTCCAGCATCCAAGATGGATTTTACTCTTATGTATAAATAATATTATTAGAATTTTTTTCCCCTTCTTTTTTGACATCTTGTTATCTATCTCTGAATCAGCATCTCTCATTATTAACACCATTGAGATTGAACCCTCACTAGCCAACCTGTGCTTAGTGACACATCAGTATAATTATGACATTGTTCTTCACTGAGATCACATGAAGCAATTAGCAACCTTTCATAGGAAAAAAAAAAAAAACGCAGCTGCAGTCACTGCTGTCTATATAAAGTGATAAACCAGCTGTAGGTGTGAGGTGTTGCAGGATGTTAATGCATGATGTGGAGGTGAAGAACTTTCAGAGGTGAAGAGTATTGTAATAATGTCTCCATAAAGTCTCACACCTAGCCGTGGATTATTACCCAATACAGTACCATGGACAGTTCCCAGCATTGAGAAGCTGTCATTGAGGTTACAGTGCAAGAATGAGTGAATGGATCAAAATAACGCTTCATTTTCCTTACGCATCATTACAACCACAATTCTGCTGCTCTGATTCACAAACTCAAAGTGATACGATGGGCATTCAAGTCAAACCAAGACTTTAAATGTTACAGGTATAAAAATGGATGGTAGCATAGTGATACTGCACGCGGTAGTACACAATTTTCAATGATGAAAACATAAAGACTTTAGCTGAAGCATGATCTAGAAAAAGTTCTTGGATGAGATTGTGAATGCCCATGTCAACCCCCCCCCCCCCCCTCTCTCTCTCCTGATGTAACAGACTGAAGGGAAAGGACGAATAACAAAACTATTATTTGTTGCCACTGATTCAATCAGAGAATAAAAGGAGGTGAGAGAGTGCTTGTGTGTGGCAGGCAGTCAAGCAAAGCGGCCTTGAGAGATAAAATCTCATCACGCTGTTTGGGAGAAGGGGTGAGACGTCCCTGACCTCTGACCTTTCCAGCTCCTGAATCTGCTCATCTCAGCTAAAAAAAACACAAGGAGGAGTGTTTCAATTGTCTTCAAGGCTTTGTTCTATTCAGATGAAAAGCTGGTGCACACACACAAACATTTTATATATATTTTTTCATATCTGAGTTACAATGGTTCGATTAACAATTTTTTTAGAACTTAAAATTATGATAGCCATACAACAAAATTGTAAAATGTATTTGAAGCTGAAGCAGTTTAATCAGCATATGCCTCGCCATCCACTCACGAACCAGTGCTCGTTCACTTGCCTACATATATATATATACACACACAAACATATACACACACAAAATAATGACTATTCAAAAAAAGCTTTATTACAAATAAAATTAATCCTCAAAAATACAACTTGCCTAATAATTCTGCACTCCCTGTATATGAGCTGTCAATAAATTCAAATATTTAATCACAATTAATCAAAAGATTGTCATGAGTTGACTATTCTCTACTCAGTACTTTAAATGTATACTTTCCCAATTTTTAAAACTCTAATCAACATGAGCATAAACAAATATTGATGCTTAAATGTATGTTTATTATTAGTGAAACCGAACCGAACATAGAGCATGAAGACTAAATATTCTTGTCAATGTTTTAAAGTAATTCTGGTGTTTAAATGACTTAATGACTTGTTTTAAACATTTGCTATGTTTCCGCACGGACGATTTTAATTGCCGGATTTGTGCGTCATGGCGGATTTTTTGTTTTCGATTTTTGCTTGTTTCGTGTTTAAAACTTGACGCATCAGTAAAACAAATGTTTAATGACTTTCCGCTGGAGTTTTTACTCGTTTTTACATCTGAGTAAAGAAAGGATGTTGTGAATAAATGTGTGTTGCATTGAAGGTTTAAAATTCGCTTTTTTTAATATTCATTTTTTTTCTATTTTTAATAAAAAATTATTACAGAAATTGATTATAAATCCTGAATCTCATGCATGCAAAGTAAATTTACATTTACATTTTTTTTCATTTACTAATGCAATTTAATGAAAAGAACACCATAAATGCTTCAGGTCATGTAACAATGGCAATTTCGAATTCTCTCTATAATGTATTCACCAAAATGTTTCATTCTAATTGTTTAGTAATCCAACAACATGTAAAAATCATCTTACATCTTACATTTATTCACATACAGAATATCTTCAGAATATGGCTTTGCCCACTTGTACCCTCTCAGAATTGGTGAGACGGCGTATAAAGCGTATACGTTTGTTTCCTTCATGAGCATCAATGACCAGTTTCCTCCTGCTCTCAGCATTTCCTAGTTTGTACTTTTTCCAACAATTTTCCTTGTGATTGCTCATGAAAAAAAAGATCCCTCTATGTAGACATTGAGATTGTTTAATATTCCAGAATAAATGCCACACAGAGTCTCTCCACATTCTTTACAGCTACTTTTGCCCATTACCCATTTCAAATGCTTGCTTTCTGTCACGAAGCCCGAGAGTTTATTCATCTTAAACTCAGCACTGCTGAGATTTTTGCTCTTGAAATTTAATTGCATGCACAGAAATATGGAAAATAATATCTGAAAAGCGTCTCTGCTTCATTAGCATCCACTGGAAGAAGACGTATAGGACTTTATCATTAAGAGCTACAGAGCATTTTTTTCATACTTTTCCTGCGCTCTCATTAAAAAACCGAGTGAAATGCTGCACTTTACTGAGAACTCAGAAACAGACGGATTCCGTCTATAATTTACTGCAGAACAAAGTGGAAAGACGTTTCAGTATTTAAATTTGTCACATAATAACAAGGAAAGTGGACACAAGTGCAGATAATTTATTCAATTGAAGTGCAAAAGTACAAAATAAAATTAAAAAATAAGAAAAATTAGGAGAAAGAAGCAACGGACATTACATGAACCGAGTCTCCAGTTTCAGCGCTTTTATTTCTCGAGATTTTACGCTTATTTGCTGTTTCTCAGAAACTCCCTAAAAAAGAAACCTATTTAGCAGCTGCTATAACATGAGTGAAAGTTCTACACCGTGTGACTCCAAAAGGATAAAAATCATGACCTTTCTTGTTTTCAATTCAATTATTTTTCATTTGTATTGCGTTTTTAACAATGAACATTGTCTCAAAGCAGCTTTACACAGATAATGTGTTGATAAAGAATGAATAAGTTCTTATGTGTAAATTTGTCCCTGTTTTCAGCAAATTAGTTACAGTATAACGAGCAATAAAATGATTACGAGATGCAGTTTTTGGAAAATAATCAACAGTACAGTGACTTGATGAACAACACCGTGAAGAAACAACACTGTGTTCAATAACTTATACTGTAAATATCATTTGGCATAGAAAAGGTTCGAGATTAATAGTGTAAATGTTGCTATTCTGACCGCGAGTGTTTCCACGTCTGCGATTCCATCAAGTCGCAGACTTTTAAATTTTGCCTGAAACTGGGCAAATCTGACACACAGAGACGTCTGACGTGATGCTGCAACGAGTCGTCCGAGGTGAAAGAATGTGATTGTCCTTCACAGAAACTTAATCGCAACCAAAGCATACCCCTTTGGGACAACCTGGAACATTGACTCATCATCTCAGGCCTTTTTACCAAACATCAGTGCCTGAACACTCATGCCCCTGGTGGTGGAATGGACACCAATCCCCATATCCATGGTCCAAAATAGAGTTTTCTTCTAAGATTGGAAGCCACAATATGGTGAAGCAACTACTTATAAATAAATGCCTAAATATGTGGATTGAAATATTTAGTGATCAGGTGTCTAAAACATTTAGGCCATAATTTATATACACTTCATATTCTGCCAAGTCTGACTTTTCAAGGTTTGTTTTTCTTATTAATTAAGTAATATATGTTGTTGTAATTAATTCCGTCTGAGAAAATAATGAATTCTGAAGTGCTGCAGAGTGAAAACGCATGAATATGTTAATGCGACTTTGAGTGAAATGCACTTTGATGTTTATTTTCCTAATGGGCTTTAAAAATGCTTGATGGGAAGAAAACGATTTATATGTTGGATCGGATATTATAACTTCTTTCCAAAAAAAAAAAAAAAAAAAAAAAAGAGCAATAAAATACACACATAAGAGCAGTTGTTCCAGCTGTTCCACCTGAACCTTTCACTTGTACCTCCTCTGCTTTTCATATGCTTCTCGAACCACCAGGAAGTCGACAAGCGTGTGTTTAAACAGTATTGAAACGCAGGACAGGAAGTACTGAAGGTTTGTCCTACACGTGGAAAACACAACTGGAAAATTTCATCAGTGCGCGTCGCATTGCTTACGTTCCTCTCCGTTCTATCGCTAATCATCGTCCGTCGCTGCCGCACATCAGTGCCTGAACACTCATGCCCCTGGTGGTGGAATGGACACCAATCCCCATATCCATGGTCCAAAATAGAGTTTTCTTCTAAGATTGGAAGCCACAATATGGTGAAGCAACTACTTATAAATAAATGCCTAAATATGTGGATTGAAATATTTAGTGATCAGGTGTCTAAAACATTTAGGCCATAATTTATATACACTTCATATTCTGCCAAGTCTGACTTTTCAAGGTTTGTTTTTCTTATTAATTAAGTAATATATGTTGTTGTAATTAATTCCGTCTGAGAAAATAATGAATTCTGAAGTGCTGCAGAGTGAAAACGCATGAATATGTTAATGCGACTTTGAGTGAAATGCACTTTGATGTTTATTTTCCTAATGGGCTTTAAAAATGCTTGATGGGAAGAAAACAATTTATATGTTGGATCGGATATTATAAATTTTTTTCCAAAAAAAAAAAAAACAAAAAAAAAAAACCTGTATGTATAAAGACAGCAATATGGAGCCGATTTGGCGGTTTAGGCTCTGGGTTACTGATCAGAATGTCGGGAATTCAAGCCTCAGTATTCCAAGTTGTCACTCTTGGGGCCCTTGAGCAAGGCCCTTAACTCGTATCAGACTGTTGGGGCTAACTGGAAAATGTGCAGAAAGAATTCCACTGTTAAAAAGCACCTTTTTCTTTCTAAACATTATTCCGAGAGTACGGCACTTATTTATACTTGTCATAAACTTTCACAAGAGTTTTTTTTATTATTATTATTATTATTATTAGCACTCGATGTTGGAGGAGGAACTGCAAAAACATCCGCACACATTCTTTTTCCTCAGGCGAGAAACATGAACATTTCAACCTGGGACTTTCTTTTTCTCTTCATTCGAGGTCTTTGTTTTCATGCTGCACTAATAAAAGGAAGGCCACGGCACTCTGCGGGACGTCTCCTTTAACAAGACGTCTGCGGTTTGCTGTTATTGTTACCGTTAGTCATCAGGTAGATATCATACTTTTCTTGATTTCTTTGGTTCTTATTTTTTGGGAGCCACAAACCCCCAGGCTGGTTTGGATGCATTACTCAGAAAACTCAGTAAGAGATTATACACAACATCCACCTTTACAGCTGTTAGTATGAGTCATTTCATGGTATTGCAATTCCAGGAACTCACTGTAGATAAGCATAAGTGAGTAAGGACAGTGAAAGGACACCGGGAGCGACGGATAATCACGGTCCAACGCACACAGCTGTTAGCTTTGACTATGTCCATGACCATGACCATGAGAAAGGACATTTGTGGGCAATTTTGAAGAAAGGTCCTTTTTCCTTGGAAACGACAAGCTTTCCATTGTTATTCAGGACTCAGGACTTGGAGCAACATGGCCTCAAGAAATAATTCAGTATGACATTCAGGTTAAGGGTTCGCCAAGGAGAATTGGGAACCTGAGATTGGACGCTAAGCCATTATCTTGTCCAATTTTTTTTTCATCTTCTTCCTCTATTTTCTTCCTAATTTGGTCCTGGATAATTCCAACTCACAAGTCAGCTCTTTCGCTCTTTCTTTCTTTCTTTCTTTCTTTCTTTCTTTCTTTCTTTCTTTCTTTCTTTCATCAAAATCAGTGAACACTAGCATGGGTTTATATCTGAACAATTTATTAAACATGAAGAACTGTGCTCTAAATAAAGCAGCTCCAAATAATAAAACATTTATCTCCCTTTGTTTTTTAACATGAGTAAGTATTTTATTAACAATGAAATCATTTTTAAACATACACCATCCAAGAATACTTTATGGCCATCGATCAAGATTTGGCCCTGTGTCAAACTCTCTCGAATTCTTACACTTGCCCATTTTTCTTGCTTTTAATACATCGATTTTGAGGACCAAATGTTTATATAAATATATATATATATATCTAAATACTTGTAAATAGTTTTTTCTACATTCCCCAATCCACTTATCTGCTGTTTAAACTTAACAAATGCTACAGTTTAGAGGAAAGTGCTATCTGCCCTCTTCTACATACCTGAGTTTAAAGACAGAAATGAGGATGATAATATGTACAATATAAAACACAGTCAGTGTTCACATTTATCCCGAAGGTGTTCAATATGGTTTGAGCTCTATAGCAGGAGATCTTCCACTCCAAACCATGTAAAGCAGATCTTCATGGAGGTGGAACAGGTTTGGGTTTGGTGCAAGTAAAGGGAAAATTTCATGCCACTGCATCTAAAGATGTCCTACACTTTAACTTTGCAGTTTTTGGAAGAAACACACATGTCTGGGGAATTCAGGTGTCCCAATACTTTAAGTGTATATGGAAATGTTTTAACACATTTTTTTCTCTTGTAGATAAACACAGCATTAACAGACTGATTGTTGCTTGTAATCGCTATTTATCACAACATTGTGACATCCATCACTCACACAAGTGAAGAGGGAACAGGGATGATGATATTTGCGTGTAAAACACAAGAATTGCATTCAAAAAATCATTCATTGCAGGCGAGATTCTTTTTTTAACCTAAAAATATATAGATATATAAAAAAAAAACATTTTAATAAATTTGTCAATTTTCACTATACAGTTTTCAGAATCAGGGCTCAAACCAGAGACGATTGCATGAGGGGCAGGAGCTTGAAGTACACTTAAGTTCTTAAGTAAAAGACCACACAACATCAACGAACAAGCAAAGACACCCAGACAACAGGGGAACTTAAATACACAGAGCTAACGGGACTCAGGTGGTAATAGTTGGTAACAAGAATTGACTCGGGAACTCTCTATCGACATCTGGTGGGGATAAATGGAAAACACAAGAAAAGAACAATCAAAAAGCTAGAAACCAATCAACATGAAAGTGCAGATGTGATCGGACGCCAGCTAGAGGGCCGCGGAGTGACCAAATTGCAGTCTGATTAGTTAAAATAACAGCCTTAAAGTATAAAAGTCTGCAAGTGCTGACTGTAAAGGTCGTATATTAGATACCTTCAACCCTGGTGACATGAAATGTGACGGCTGAATCTGATTGGATAGAAACTCCAATGTGTAATTCGACTAAGAGTAAAGCTTTGAAAGAAAAAAAAATAAACTATTGGGAATAATTCAATGCATATTCATGTACAAAAAGAAATTAAAGCGAAAGTCAGTGATTCTGATTTTAGAAAAAGGCCTGCAGAGACGTCCCTGACATCCTGCCACTGCAATAAACTCTCGGATCTCGTAATCAAGGACAATGAATAAAACGTTTTTTAAACGAGGGACACACAAGATGTGCCACTCACTCACAATGCGAAGGGGAATTCGTGAAACCGTCTGTTGACGAGTTATAAATCTAACCGTTTAGGGTACCTTTAATGAGAAGGACAGAAGAACTTTTAGAGATGCAATCTTTCACCCTTTCATGTACTCTGCTCCTGAAATATCTTCAGCCAGCTGTGATATCAAAAGGTCACGTCGTTTTTTAAAAATAAATGAGAACAAATTTTCAGGTCATCCATAAAATATAGAATCACTACGACTGAGTGGCGTTAATTCGGCTGCTGTAGCTGAGATTTCCTTTCTGCTTCTGCTCCCTCTGTCTCCTCACTCCATCGGTGTCATGTGACACGTTGGGAATAGGGACGCTGTGATATTTAGCTGATCGATATGTACAAGACAACAGCAGCCCAATGAAATTAATCTGCGCTCTCGCTGCGCTGTGGAGGCGGCTGGAAATAAAGCCCATCTCCTGTTACTGAAGAAGGGACGCAACGCTGTGTGTCACGCTGTTCTGGGGGAATAATCAACACCTCCTGACCAATCAAAATCCAGAATTCAACAGAGCGGCGCTGTAAACATTTCTAGCTAAGTCCCTCCATAAAGTGGTACTTTCGGTGTGTGTGTGTTGGGGGCTCAGATTTCTACGTAATAATGCGTAAGTGAAAATAAGTTTGCCTACACTGTTGAAGCTTGTCACGTAGATTCACTTTTCTTTATTACTTTTCTTTCCGTGAAGTGTTTAATGGTGTGATATCGTACCCCGTGCTGGACTGCAGTACACTGCTGTATTTTCTTGGTTTTACACACAAGACTAAAGGCAGTAGGGTTGCCAGTACATCACCAAAACCCAGAATTCTGAAGTTTGCATTAACTGGCGAGGCAACAGTTGGTCACCCAGGGTCAAAAAACAATGATAGCAAAACAAAACACCGTACAGTGGTTTATGTGAAATATAGTCCTCAAAGCAGCTTTACAGAAATCAACAGTGAAGGTGAACGGTGTGTGTTTAATCCCTGATGAGCACCATGGAGAGTGTGGCAAGGAAAAACTCCCTTAGATGTTATGAGGAAGAAACCTTGAGAGGAACCAGACTCAAACGGGGAACCCATCCTCATTTGGGTGACATCAAGAGTGTGATCATAAATCTTTCAATAATAGATCTCCTGCTATTGAGCTCCAACCCTATTGAACACCTTTGGGGTGAATGTGAACGCTGACTGCACCTCAGGGCTCCTCACATTCTCACCTACATCACTACCTGAGTTTACTAACAACCTTGTAGCAGAATGAGGACCACAAAGTCTAGTGAAACTTCTTCTCAGGAGGTCATTATAACAGCACATGGGGACTCAGTTTGGAATGGGATGTTGAAAAAGAAGCCAATGCTCAGGTCCTTCACAGAGCCTCCAAAACAAGGTCCCATGTCGGCTCCATGACTTCCTGTTCAGTGTGTATCCTCTAGAAACACAATACTGTGGCAAATTCTAACTTCACCCACAAAATGCACAGTAAATATTACCCAGAATGCATAGTTTTCTATAGTGTTATAGAGTCTAAATGAGAAACAGCCAGAATTCAGTTCCAGTGCATATAAAACATTTACAGTGACAATCCCACATATGCTTTGCGATGAAAGACGTTTCATGTAGATATTTTCTTCTCGCTCTTGACAGCTCGTCACACAGGTGAGCTTCCTGACAGTTTGTTTTCAGGCCTCGGTGAAATCCTCCGAAATAAACGTGACTTCCATCTCAGTGTGTTTTTCTAAGTGCAGGTGGGAAGATGCAACTAGCAATTAGCCCAGTGAGATTAACCCCCTCGCTTCTCCTGCTCTGTGGATTAGTAGACTCCGTAATCCAGTAGCTGCACATCACATCACACACATGTGAGTGTTAACTGATCTGTCGATTCTTTTATTGACCCGTACGCGCATGCTGCAGCATTTCAATATCACTCATTAGGAATGGATTACGTTCGTATTTAAAGAGGAACCTGTGCAGCGATGGGAGAACGTTAGCATGCTGAGATCACAAGTGTTTATTTGTTAGTTTTGTGTATTTGGTCATTAGATAATATTAAATATAATATTATTTGCTTCTTCCCCAAATTCTTACCTTAAATCTGTGTATAAAAATTTGCATTTAATGAATTCACTAAGAGACCGAAATCTGTTCCAGCATGACGAGGCTTCTGTGGGCTGGAGTGAAAGAACGTTTGCTGTAGAGAATACTGATGGCACCCCAGGCCTCCTCACCTTCTCACCTTCATCAGTACCTGACTTTACTAACACCCTTGTTGCTAAATGACCATAAATCTCAATCTTAATCTCAATCACGTGGAACATCTTTCCAGAAGATTGAAGTTTAGGGCAAAATGGAGACTGAATGTGGAATGGGATGTTCAAAAAGAAGCTCATATATAACCTTATGGTCAGGTGTCCACAAACTTTTGGCAGTGTATAATTATACTGTAGAAATAAACAATGCTCTGATTCTACACCAGTCATTTACACACTGCAGTTGCCATAAGACACACGACAGATGGTTCTGGGTTTCTGAGCAGAAGACTGCCACTCTTGGGGCCCTTAAGAAGGGCCCTTAACACTCTGTGCTCCAGGGGTGTTGTATTATGTCTGACTCTGCGCTCTGACCCCAGATTCCTAACATCTCTGTGATACGAGAAGAAAAGAAAGTTCACTAAAGTACATGTGACAAGTCAAAAACCTTTTGGCTTCAATTCAATTAATTTGAATTCAATTGAAATCAGGAGAATGTGGAAAGAGTGTGTGGAAAGAGAGAGTGATTGAGAGCAGAGTGTGTTTTTAATGAGCTTATCACAATGTGTTCCACACAAAATTTGAGGAAAACTTGTCATTTCTCATATGACTTTCTCTATAAGGAGATTAAAGTGATTTATAGGAGTCTCTGGTGTCAGGGTCTGTAACAATCAGAGGGAAATCTGGAAGATTCACGACTTCTGCAGGAGTTTACGGTTCTTTATGGTTTCTAATTAACATGACAAGTTACATTTTGTGTGTGTGTGTGTGTGTGTGTGTGTGTGTGTGTGTGTGTGTGTGTTTAAATGGTATGTCTGGTAAATTGCTGTTAGATTAGAGAAATGAATATTTTTGTGCTGTTATAGTAAAAATATGATGCAACACAAGTTTTTATGGCGTTGGATAAAAGCGTTCTGATTGAATAAATGCAAATCTAAAGCGAATGCTTTTCAAAAGCCTTTTTGCACTTTTTTTATTATATCTGTTTAATAAAAAAGAGGAAATAAAGTGCTCCAAATCGTGTTTCATCTCCTTCTCTTTATCACTTTATAACACAGGTGTCCATGCAGATGTACAGGATTTAGTCCCTTTTGAATTTCTGGACTTTTGGAAGTGCTACAACCTGGAAATGAAATGCTGACGTTTCGAGTTAAAAAATTTGTAGATTGTTGGAGCACCAAAAAATATATAGAAAGGTTCTCTGGTCTGAGGAAACCACAGCTGAACGTCTCAGGCATGGAACAAAGTTCAGCCAAACACTTTGGGAACACTATCTGTGCTGTGAAGCATGGTGGTGGAAGTATCATATTAAAAATGTTTCTTTGTGCTCTTAGTTGATTACTAGATTAGTCTGGAATATTGAATGATTGTGTTGCATCTCTACAACTAATAATGAAGCTGTTGGAGGAAACTCCTGGTGCGTTTTTTTTTTTTTAATTGTTTAAATGTTTTCTTCTCCAGTTAATTTTGTGCATTTATCAAAATCACCGTATCCACCATATAAGTTCCACCACATGCTGAAATCCTCCATGGAGCTCAGTAAGAACATTAGGAAATGTGTACCAAAACTTTTTCACTCTGTATGGAACTGGTACTGGATGTTACTATGGTTACAGGTGTTTATAAGCAGTGCATTCCTGTGTGTACAACGCTCTGAACTTACACCTGAACTTCTAGCCAATCACAATCCAGGATTCACGATAACCAGGTAATAATAAACAATAAAAATCATATTTCCCTCAGAACGTTCTGCAAAGTTCACCTGGTCAAGTTTCAGAAGAATTTGCTCGATTGTGTCCGGTAGAAAATAAACAAATCATTTTTTGAGAGAACGTGTTTTTTTCTGAGTCATATCAAAGACTCGTTTAAAATGAACAAATCGTTCATGAACATCTTATCACCAGGGTTGAGGTTGGAACGCTGCAGCAGGAGATCTTCCTCTCCAACCCATAGAAAGCATATTTTCATAAAACTGGATTTATGTACAGGAACTTTGCCATGCTGGAACAGGTTTGGGTCTTCTTCAGTAGTTCATATGAAGCTACTGCATCCAAAAAACATCCAAAACAATTGTATGCCTCCAATCTTGTGGTAACAGTTTGGGGAAGAACCACCAAGTCAGGTGTCACAACACTTTTGTCTACATTGTGATATATATTATTTAACTGGAAATACAAAAAATGACTTCATTTCGAATTTATCCTATTTTGCCTCTTTTGCAATTTGAAGACTTAAAACCTAATGACATTATATTGAGGACAGTAAAGACCAATCTCCTGAACCTTACTGTCCTAAACTCATAATCCGAAGCTAAACACATCTCGACTTCTTATCACATCATTGTGTGATCCTGAAATCACTTTCCTGACCCACTGAGGCAGCTTTAAGCTCCCCGGCGATTCCTATCCAATTTCAGCTGGCTATCCAGCTCCAGTCCATCTGTAGCATGAACCTTCAGGAGCCTCAGGCTTCAGCCTCTAATCCCCTCGTCTATTTGAGCGGCAGCAGGAAGTGCACACTGAGCCTTTTCCTGTGGCCCACTGTTGAAATTTAATGGAGCTGAGCTGAGGTTCATACAGCATGTGGACCTCTGGAGGTTAGGTGTGTGTGTGTGTGTGTGTGTGTGTGTGTGTGTGTGTGGGTGTGTGTGTGTGTGTGTGTGTGTGGTGATAGTCTAGGGGTAGTTGGATATGCTAGCCGTGCTAATTATTCACATGTAAATCCTGCAATCCAGGTAGGATCTGGAAAAATACCATATATATCAAAGTGAAGAACAGATGCTTTGATGAACATGAAATGAAGAAAAAGAAAAAAAGAAAAAACAAAACTTTATAAACACATCATGTCTATTGTGTTAAAAATACCTAAACGACGGGGGAAAAATCTTTATCTAGACACTTTTTCCAGACAATATAAATTTATTTTATTTTTTTCTGGACCATTGTATTCGCTTCTTCTTTTTCCTCAAATAGTAAAAAAAAAGCGAATGTTCTTATCATTCAGTGGAATCAGTTCTGTTTTTATTGCTGAGCTGTAATATGAAGACTATAATGAAGATCATAAATGACCCTTCAATACACTTAAATGTATATATGTTTTAAAGTAATTATGGTGTTTTAAATGACGTAAATCATCAGGACACCAAATGGAACTTTTGCTATATTAAGCATTGTTTCCACACGGACGGCTTTATTTGTTGGATGTGTTCATCATGGCAGATTTTGTTGCTTAATTTGAGACTTGGCGCGTCATTAAAACAAATGTTCACTGATTAAAAAATATTTTTCAGCTGATTTAAAAAAAAAAAAATGTATATCCGAAAGGTAAATAAAAGGGACTCTGAATAAATGTGTGTTGCATTAAAGGTTTTAATTTTGCTTCATTTATGATTTTTTATTAAATTATTATTTTTTTTTTTAAATGATCAAACAGAAATGTGCGCTGCATTAATTGCACGTTAATAAAATTTGTGCTGTTGAAATACATTTGCAATAACGTGTAACTTTATCAATCAGCGCTAATATATATATATATATATATAAACGTTTTTTTTATTCCACCCAGATTCTTCTTCATTCAAATCCCAAACATCCCAAACTGAAATCTACACATTGCCACGGTCGTTCATTTAGATTGATTTCTGCCTCACTGCCCAAATAAATTGATGTAAATACCCATATTTTTCAGCGTACATGCATTTTACGCCACCAGCACTCGGCTATAAATTACGCTCTTAACGTCAATTTGTCATTTTGCGACGCTCTGCGTTTCCCTCGCTGCCTCGCGTCAGAATTATGGCTCTCAGGTGCAAGATGAATATTGAAAATGGCTTTGAGTTATGAAGAAGGCTCTTCATTTCAACGCCGCAATTTTAGATCAGACTTTATAGAGGGTGTGAGAGGAATGTGCATGAATAATGTGGCACTCAGATTCCGATCCCCGGACCTGATACCGCATCGTGATGCTTTATTACAGATGCTGTTTACTGATATTATACTGAGCTTTGCTCTCATCAGACTCACGTCAGGCTCCATTTGCCTCATACTACTCTAAAATATATATATACACAGTATCTCACAAAAGTGAGTGCACCCCTGACATTTCAACATCATTTTTAGAATCTTCTAAAGAGACAATACTATAGAAGTGAAACTCGGATATATTTTATTCAATGTGCAGCTGTACAGCAGTAGAAATTTACTGTCCTCTCAAAATAACTCAACATACAGCTGTTATTCTTTAAATATCTGGCAACAAAAGTGAGACCCTCAGTGATAACAGCTGCACGTGGTGTAACCATGCAAAGCCACATGCCTGCATGTTTTCTGTCTGCTTGACAGGAGCATACTAATGTGTGTATCTTGTATTAGAGCAGTTAAAATGTGGTGCTTTGAGTCCAATTCTCTCATCCTGACCACTGGATGTTCTACATGGCACCACATGGTAACAGTACAGTGTTCAGGATCATACAGAGGTTTTCCGAGACGTGTTCCACTCGAAACAGACATCACAAGGGTCCATCAAAGAAGTCAAGACCTCATGCTGTGTGTCAGGTGCAGAAGCTGCTTCAAAAAACTGACGTATGAGTGCTGCAGTGTGGCTTTAGAGGTTGCAGGAAGCGGAAGGTCCACGTGTCGGTGCTCAGAATGTATGCCGCTCACTGCAACAAGTCGGTTTGCAGGCCGTCATCCCAGAAGGAGCCTCTTCTGAAGCTGCTCACAAATGGCGTTTTACCAACATTATAACAGCCCCAAACACACCGCCAAGATGACAACTGCTCTGCTAAGGAAGCTGAAGGTGATGGTGATGGAGTGGCCAAGTATGTCTCCAGACCTGAACCCCACTGAGCACCTGTCGGGATCCTCAAACAGTGGTGAAGAAGCTCCATGTGGCTCACACGCAGCAGCTCCTTCACCCAGCAGGATTAAAGCAGTGCTACATAACGATGGTGCTCACACACAATATATTTACCGTTTGGACACAGTTTTGACATGTTCACTGAGGGTGGACTCACTTTTGTTGCCAGTTATCAAGACACTAATGGCTGTATGTTGAGTTATTTTCAGAGGACAGTGAATCTGTACTGCTGAACAAACTGCACATTACCTTCTCTTGAATATGTCCAAGTTTAATTTCTATATTTTTGTCCCTTGAGAAGAAACGTATTACCAGAATGCGTCATTGTTCCAACTTTTTTTTTTGGATTGTGGTTGTACATATTATTTGTATACATCCTGGAGAGAGGATCCTCTAATATCTCTAATCAAATCAAACTCTGGTTTTTAATCAGACTTGATAAATAATACGTCTAGACATACAGACACACCCGGGCAGCACAGACCTCAATAAAGCCGAGACAAACAAACCCTCAGCATCACTCATTATAAAGGGTGCTAGCTAATACAATGCTTGCACAAGCACACACACACACACACACACACACACACACACACACACTTGTTGTCTAGTGTCTTGATAATGCTTTCTGGCTCTATAATTGCTCTGCGTTTTTCTTAGGAAATTAAACCACTGCATTATTATCTGATTATCTCCTGTCCCTGTCTCAGTCCGTCTCCCCGTCTCCCCGTCTCAGTCCGTCTCCCCGTCTCAGTCCATCTCACCGTCTCTGTCCATCTCCTGCAGAAAATTATCTACTGGACATCTGAAGATGTATGACTTCATCATCATCATCATCATCATCATCATCATCATCATTATCTATCTATCTATCTATCTATCTATCTATCTATCTATCTATCTATCTATCTATCTATCTAATTGAAAAAATATTTATTTCATTTAAAAAAATAGTTTGTTTATGTATTTATTCTTTTGTTTGTTTGTTTTTTGTTTTTTTGTGTGATCTGTATGTGTGTGTATGTGTGTGCGTGTGTGTGTGTGTGTGTGTGTGTGTGTGTGTGTGTGTGTGTGTGTGTGTGTGTGTGTGTGCGTGCGTGTGTGTGATTAACATCTATAATAAAAAACAATATTATAACATTATACATTATAACATTATAAAGAACAATATAACAACACAAAGTGCACTGCAACAGAGAAGACAGCAATAGAATAGAATAGAATAGAATAGAATAGAATAGAATAGAATATACACAAATATTAATAGAATAGAAGATGAATATAGAACTGAATCTGAGTGTTTAGAATTAAAAGAAATACAATAAATAAATATATTTGGATACAATCGATAATACTGGGAAATAGAATAGAATAGAATAGAATAGAATAGAATAGAATAGAAGATGAGTATACAGAACTGCACAGGATGAAAGTGAGCACATTAGAGTAGAATTGATTATTGACATGAATACAATATCAAATTTAGAATGTAGAAAAGAATGTATAGAAAAAAACGCATTAAACAGAAAACATCATTATTAATTATGTCTCATCTTCTTAACTTCATTATCACTCAAATTTCTATGCTCTT
>MU551652.1:1473785-1533354 GCA_024362625.1 Silurus asotus
TTCTTTTCTTCTCTTCTCTTCTCATCTCTTCTCTTCTCTTTCTCTGTTTGAATCTCTCTTTTCTGATCTTTTTCTCTTATTTTCTTTTTCTTCTCTTCTTTTCTCTTCTCTTCTCATCTCTTCTCTTCTCTTCTCTTCTCTTCTCTTTCTCTGCTTGAATCTCTCTTTTCTGATCTTTTTCTCTTATTTTCTTTTTCTTTTCTTCTCTTCTCATCTCTTCTCTTCTCTTTCTCTGCTTGAATCTCTCTTTTCTGATCTTTTTCTCTTATTTTCTTTTTCTTCTCTTCTCTTCTCTTCTCTTCTCTTCTCTTCTTATCTCTTCTCTTCTCTTTTCTAATGATCTCTTCTCTGATTTCTCTCCTCTCTCCACTATTTTCTTCTCTCCTCTTTTCATCTTCTTGGTTATTCATCTCTTCTAGTTTTACTTCTATTTTGATTTCTTGTCTCTTCTCTTCTCCTCTCCTTTCCTTTCCTCTCCTATCTCATTTTATCTTTTCTACTCTCCTATAATTTCCTCTCCTTTCCTCTCCTCTCCTCTTTCATTTCATATCCTCTCCTCTCCTCTCCTCTCCTCTCCTCTCCTCTCCTCTCCTTCTTGTTGTGAGCTTCTTTTCTGTCCTGGAATAAACTGTGTTTATTGTGAAGAGAGTGATGACTTTTTGTTTCCACTCCAGCATGTAACACAGATTGCAAAGAAATGTTAGCGTATAAATCCACAATATGTCTAGTATACACACACACACACACACACACACACACACAGACACACACACACACACACACACCAAGTCCGATGTATTAAGAACACCTGTACACTCATGCACTAATCCAATCATCTGATCATCTTGCAGCCATGTAGAAGCAGCAGACGCTGATGAAGATCTAAAGAATTGAGCAGAACAAAATGTGAAAGATCTCAGAATTGAACATAAAATTATATTCGCATCAACAAATCAAACAAAGCAGGTGGTGGCCGAAGACTTTTACACATTACTGTGTATAATTTATTCCATATTCATGCTCTTGATAATAATTTGTGTTTTTTATGAACATGTAAATACCAGATATTAACTTCATATGAGATGAAGGTCCAGAAGAAAACGCAAGAGTGCGTTCTTGAAACTATACACACACAAAAAAAACATCTTGTTATTCAAGTTAAGGTTATTAAAGAAGAAATCACTGTCCACAGGAATTGAGTGTTTGAGCAGCAGGTAACCTTAGAGAGTGAAAAAAAAAGAAAACCTGGCATTTTCTCAGCATGCAGGAGCTCCAATTGGACTTTAGTCGATGGTGAGTCATTGACTTGTAGAGCGAACATAAAAAGCAGGAAATATAAAAGAACATTTCCAACAACTGCGAACAGAAACCAGGCAGAAAATAGACACTATCTATCTATCTATCTATCTATCTATCTATCTATCTATCTATCTATCTATCTATCTATCTATCTATCTATCTGTCTGTCTGTCTGTCTGTCTTCCTGTCTGTCTGTCTATCTGTCTGTCTGTCTGTCTGTCTGCCTGTCTGTCTGTCTGTCTGTCTGCCTGTCTTCCTGTCTGTCTGTCTGTCTGTCTGTCTGTCTATCTATCTAAATTCATGGTTTGGTAAAATTAGAGGGAAGAAATTAGCTTTATTATTAACATATATAAACATGAACAAAACAGTCTGTGATAAAAAAATAAAAAAAAAATAAAAAAAATATAAACGGAAGCCACCCACCAAAAATGTTATTATAGCTATACAGTATTAACATTTTACTTTATTTTATAATTAATAATCATATTTTTATTAACATTTTATTATTTCAACACAAAAAGGGTTTTGAGTCTATCGTGCTCTCCAAACTAACCAGTTATGTGGGGTTTAATAGGGTGAAGCACATGTTCATGAAGCTGGCTTTGTGCACGGGGGCATGGTCATGCTGGAACAGGACTGGGTCTCCGAGTTCAAGTGAAGGAAAACGTTCATGTTACAGCATCCAATCCAATCCAAGTGTCTCCAACTTTGTGCTACCAGTTTGGTGAAGAACTGCACATAGCTGGCAAAACCAGGCTTCCTAATACTTATTGTCTATTTTTAGGCTGTTAATATCGAACATCCTCAGACACAGTGAGTGGATTCGCATTGATGAGAACTCCATCAGGACATCAGGATGGAACAGAGATCCAGAGAGCAGAAGGGCATCCGGATCACCAGTACCTCAGGAGCTCATCATCAACGTTCCTCCAGATTAAAGCTGGAAAATTGCTTTCTGATGACCTTCTTCCTCCAATTCCTTCTTCAGTTCCCCTGCCATGAAGCCATTATCCAATTACCTTACGGAACATCAATCCTCAGTTGATTAGCGATGACTTTTCAGCTCATTATCTCAGTTAGTCTTTTTCCTTTTTTCCTCTCCCGCACCTGTTCTCGTTCTCTTCATCTTTCTTTCTTTCTTTCTTACAGATTTTGTCATTCTTTTGTACTCATCGTTTTGTCCTGCTAAAAATAACCAAAGTCTTAAATCTTTCCTTTCTCTCATCACCACGTACGAATCTTCTTTATTTAAAAAAATAATAATCACCTGAACGTAAAAAGAAAAAGTTTTCCTTCCTTTCTTTCTTTCACAACACAGACAGGAGGCATTGTGTCGCTTTCTTCGTTTAACTTCACATTGTGTTTTTGTTTTTATTTCCCCCAAAACCCCACACTTTACCAGTCCCGCTGTCATGTGTGATGTCTCCACCTTAAAAAAAGAAAACCCGCCGTGGAGCTCATTGGAATTCAGCAGGGCACATGATGACGCTGCACTCTTTAATCCCTGCTGAATTTAAATATGCTGTAAGGCCTTAAAACCCCAACACTTTAATAAAAAATGCTGTTCTTTTTTTTCTCTTTAACACATAAATGAGTCACAAATGAGATGCTGGGCTTAAAAAATAAAAAACTTTTATCCCCAATTATTTAAAAGCGCTGTGTAACTTGCAAAAGATTCTGTTTCGTTCTTTAATGCGGACTAAATTAAGTAGTGCATCATCATTATTCAAAGATATTTCCTTCCAAAGAGTTTAAAGAGCTCCTGAAAACTTCTTTCAGACCCTAATTCATCTAAATATTGTAGACTTTTTATGCTGCATTTAACGTTTCATTTATTTATTTTTCCATAAATCATATAGCTTTAATTTTTTTCTTGAATTTCCATCAAATACAAACATTAAGCTCATTTTCTTATTTTATTTTATTTTTTCAGAGAATTTGTTTAATGTATTTTTAATGGTGTTTTATTAATAACAACTGTCCCAAAACAGAAATGTATTTATTTAATTAATTAATTATTTCTCTATCTATCTATCTATCTATCTATCTATCTATCTATCTATCTATCTATCTATCTATCTATCTATCTATCTACATTGTGAATACCCATTGTAGAGTAATAAATGAGTCCCTATACATTTATCCCTAATGAGGGAACCAGTTGCTGAAAGTGATGAGAAAAAAAATCCTAGAGATTCCAAGAAAAACCTTCTCATCTGTGAGACACCGAATATCCATTCATTATAGTTCCATCATTGCTGAAGCTTTCAACTGTTCACAGATGGACACTCGAATGAAAAGCATGTTCATGGCTATTGCAGCTTTAATCCACTGTAACAGACGGTTTATATTAATTACAGTCCAAATCCATCTTTATGGTTCTTAACCCTTGACAGTAACCTCGTGGATCATGATTCATGTGGAACCATACTGGGCTGCAGGACGAATCAGGCAGGTTTGGATAGCGGAAGTGGGACAGGATCACTCGACGAACAAACATTCGATGCAATAGGTAAAGTGTGAATCTTGTATTTGTTCCTGGAACCATTCTCTTTAGATCCTGTAACGGATGATAAGGAAGAATCAATAAGGGTCTTTATTCAGCAATGCCATAAAATAACCATTATCAGTTCCATGGAGTCATATGTGACTCCATAAAAGTAAAAGTGTCTCTAAAAGTACAGTAAAAGTACAAAATATTTTCCCTTCAAATGTACTTAAGTATCCAGAGTAGTGATTTATTATAACTCTAATGTTCCTATTAAAATTTTTATCACAAGATTCTTCACTTAATCACCTCAGTTTCTGTGTAAAGACTCGAATGTGACTCTCAGCACACTGATCTATTAATAGAATGATATTAATGACTCAAACACTGATTGATTTCTATTACAATCATCATGAACCCAAAACCTTCTTTTTTTTACTACTTTAATAAAAACGTGTAAACGAGGTCACGTGTGTGGTGGTGAGTTCCAGTCTGGAGTTTCATCATCATTTGTTCCTTTCTAAATGTTCTGCTTGATGTTGAACTGATGCTGAACTGTATGTTGGTGATCAGTAGATGCACCAAGCGCTGTTTAAGTAATTTTCAATGAACATTTACTGCATTTGGATGATGTCATTATTCAGAGCATCTGCATCAGCAGTTTAGAGTTAAGGGCCTTGCTCAAGGGCCCAGCAGTGCCAGCTTGGATGGAGGTGTGATTTGAACTCACAACCTTCTGAAAATCAGGCCAATATTTAGGCCATATATAAAAACTGCGCTACCTCTACCCTTATAGACATAATATCTTCAAAAAGAAAAATGAACAGACTTTTACAGAACTGGAGCTCTATAATCAGCTCACCTTTGTGGTGCGAGCGCTTGCACCAAGACATCACTATAATAAAAAATGCCCAGCCTGCACGGCAAAAAAAATCCCCTTCTTCCATAGGAATGATGACACGCGGCGCAACCGAAAAGCGCTCGAGTCTGAGGAAACTACTGTACGATTTTGCAAACCTGAAGGCACGGATGTGGCAAACATGTAACTTTCACAATCAATCCACCATTTCTTCCATTTTTGGAAAGAAAATTAATCACAGAGAGGAAATAAAGTGAGCAGAGAAGTGAAGCAACGCCGGCACACGTTCGCCGCAGGATTGGTCCGGGGAATTATTCGTTTGAAATGGGAAAGAAATCATGCAGGGGAAGGAAGAAAAAATGTGCCGTGCAAAACACATTGGTTTTCATTTGGGGGAAATCATTTGTGATGATTGTTTTTTCATTGGAAAGAATGAGCAGTGCAGGAAAAAAGGGTTTTTGACAGTGAAAAGTTTTTTTTATGTGTTTGAGACTAAAAGAAAAGTATAGGGAACCTGAGACAGCACACAGTTAATAATGAATACTAGAATACAAGAACTAATGATGAGTTATGTCATGTAAATATCTATACATCCTATTCCACATTTAGTCCTTATTTGCTTTTAAATTAGATCTCCACTCTTCTGGGAAGATGTTTCATAGGTTTTGGAGATCTTCATCATGGCACCTGTTAGTGGGTGGATTTATTTATTAGGCAGCAAGTAAACATTTTGTCCTCAAAGTTGATGTTAGAAGCAGGAAAAATGGGTGAGCGTAATGATTTGAGCGAGTTTGACAAATTGTGATGTCTAGACGTCTGGGTGAAAGCATCTCCAAAACTACAGCTCTTGTGGGATGCTCCTGATCTGCAGTGGTTAGTATCTATCAAAAGTGCTCCAAAAATTGCCCATTGATGCACGTGGAGAGCGAAGGCTGGCGATCCAACAGACGAGCTCCTGTAGCTTGTTCATGTTCATGTCAAGAAGTTCATGTTGTTGATGCTCGATTGGTCGTGACTGTTTTAACAGCAAAAGGGGATAAATATCATTATTTTTCTCTCTGTTACCCATCTACTCTTCTTCTTTCTCTCTCTCTCTCTCTCTCTCTCTCTCTCTCTCTCTCTCTCTCTCTCTCTGTGCAGCTGGGAATAGGTCCACATAAACAACCTAAAAATCCATGAAGTTACTGAGTAACTCAAGAACTTTTAGGATGGATTTGGACTGTGATTAATATCAACAGTCTGCTACAATGGCTCAGGACCACAGGTTGTTTGAACAACATTTCAGCACCTATCACTGAACAGCGCACCTCAACAATTATGGAAGTGTAATAAATGGACAATGAGGATGAGGATGGGTTTCATTTTGAGTCTGGTTCCTCTCAAGGCTTCTTCCACAAGAAGTTTCAGGGAGTTTTTCCTCACCACAGTCACCACTGGTTCAGTCATTAGGAATAAACTTACAAGTAATAGAAAAAAACGTATCAACGAAAAATGGTAATGGTAAAGATGTTGGACTTCTGATCGGAAGGTTGTAAGTTCAAATCTCAGCAATCAAAAACCTGCCACTGCTGGACCCTTAAACAAGTAATTTAACCGCCAACTGTTCAGTAGTTGAATAAATGTCGCTCTGGGTTAAGGCGAAAAAAGTCGCTCTGGATTAAGGCGTCTACCAAATACCGTAAACATAAATTACACGGTCAGATTTTCAGATTCTCTATATATCTCTACTTAGATCAGACATAAAGTAATCAAGTGTAGCATTTAATCTTTAATATAAGCAGTTTAATATACACCTTACATTTGTCATTTAGGATATTTCCCATCAGCCACTGCTTCACGCCCTGTCGTGTGCCTGCGTCTTGTTTTTGGGTTACTGAGCAGCAGTGTTACAGTCTTTTTAATGGTCGTTGTGTCATGGTTGCTTTCGTTTGCCTCATTATTTCTTGCCTAACCTGTTAGTCTTTTCCTTTTTTAATATTTTTGTTTTCTTACAACAATAAAAACAAACACAAAGATTCTGCTCCCGCGTCCGCCTCTGCCTTCATTACGCGATTTTTGCTACTGTGAACATAAAAGTTCAACAAAACCGGGTTAATGTGCTCTGAATTCCTCTCATTATCATTGCATCAGCAGAGGTACTGCACCTCCATTTAAACACCCACTGTCCCTAACGATGCCTGTTCGCTCACTAATCCCGGCTTTAATTACACTTCGGATGCTATTCTTCCTAGCCTAGCGGTATACCCAGCGATGCCTCATATCTCTGAAGCGGTCTCACTGGCGATGGTCTGGCCTTTGAAACTTGCAAATCTCCTGTTAAATTGTAACCTTGTGCATTCCAGCAGAGCAGACCAAAGCCGTCTCAGGTCAGTAATGAAAGGACATGCTGGCAGAAACGCCAGTTCAGATAAAGAGTGTGTGTGGCTGCGAGAGACTGACCCGTGTGATGAGGCTGGAGTCGCGCCGAGGCTCTGCCTGCCAATTAGGCCGTTTTTTGCTGCGTTTTTATGCATGAAAGCTAGACACCACGCAGCAGTCGATCTAAAAACATATGGTTACGCTGCAATTTAGTGTGCAAACAAAAAGAAATAAACAGAAAAAGCGATGATAATAAATAATATTTTTAGTTTGGCTTTTTTTTTGGGGGGGGCTTTTTTTTACATTCGAAATAAAACAATGTATAATGAGACTCTGTGTTTTATCATCTGTCCTGTATATACATTTTATCCACTATAAGTACACAAGATTTCTGAAGATCTAATTTCACAGTTTCATCCCCATCCGTTTGCTGGTATTATAACCTCCACTCTCCTTTGAAGATGTTCCACTAGATTTTGTGGAGACTTTGCTTATTCAGCTACAAAAATTGGTGGTAAAGTCAGGTACTGGTGTAGGTGAGAAGGTGAGGAGGTTCCTGGGGTGCGGTCAGTGCTCACATTCGTCCCAAAGGTGTTCAATAGGGTTGGAGCTCTATAGCAGGAGATCTTCCACTCTACCCATGGAAAGCAGCTGGAGCTGGAGTTTCGTGCTCAGAAGCATCGTCATGGTTCGGGTCTCGTAGTTCAAGTGAAGGGAACATTCCATGCAAAAGAACCCAAAGATGTCATAAACTTTGGGGTAACAGTTAGGAGGAGAACCACATATGACTCGAAATGTTAGGTTTCACAAATCTTTTGATCATACAGTATAAAATAAATATCATTTATAGCTTTATTTATAATATAAAGCTGGTTATAATATGCCGGTTAGTTCGTCATGCAAGTGGTACTTGGAAAAATGAATAGCTAATTAGAATTTAGGTCCAGAGAAACGTTCATTAGAAGAAGATGCTGTCTTGCACCTCAGCATCAGTGAGATTCTTTCTTTCAATATTCCAGTTTGTTCTGAAGTCGGGGTTAGAGCATGGAGTCAGACATGATTTGGCAACCCTGAAGCAAACAGGGTTAGAGCATGGAGTCAGACATGATTTGGCAACCCTGAAGCAAACAGGGTTAGAGCATGGAGTCAGAGATGATTTGGCAACCCTGAAGCAAACAGGGTTAAGGGCCTCGCTCAAAGCCCCAGCAGTGGCAGCTTGTCAGTGCAGGGGTTTGAACCCTGACCTTCAAATCAGCAACTCAAACCCACCACTGCTCAAGACATGCAGCTTTGCAGTGGTGAAACCTAGAACAAGAATTTGAACTTATCTACCATCTGCTCCTCAGATATCTTCATTAAAAGCATGATATTAAGAGAAATGTGCATAAAAATTAAAACGGAGGTCATTTAAGGTAAAAATTCAATCAAGATCTGATTAGAGAAAGACTGATGTTTTGGCAGCAATGTTTGAGGCATGTAGAGGTTGTTAGCATGTTCACTCAACTGACTGTAATAAACACAATGGACTCAGATTCCAAGGATGTTCTCAGCATGTCACTTCATCACATGCTTACACACACACACACACACACACACACACACACACACACACACACACACACACACACACACACACACACAAAGCAATTCCCACAGTTCTTCACAGAACACTTAACCTCATTCATTATGCCCAGATTTCTCATCACACACACACCTGTTCTCAGTTCTCTCATGGAAAAAAGAGCGTAAACACACACACACACACACACACACACACACACACACAGAGTAATGATTCAAAACTGTCCCTCTGGCATTTTTCTCCTTCTTTTCCAGGTTCGTCTACTATTTTGTTTACTTTAGAATGTTTTGATTTTGGCACATGAGCAAATAAAGAGCAAAAATTCACATATCATGGATGCAGAAAGCTTTTACAATCTCACTGGAGTTACTGTATTTCAATTCATGAATTGTTTCCGAACCCCAACAGCAGCTGGTGGCACTCCAAACTACACTCGATGAGCTCTCCACCAGCTGCCACAATTACTGTGGCTCGACCCTGTGGCCTGTTCACCCACCAAATCAGCTGCACATTCACACACTGAGAACTGGAACTGTGATCCTAATAAATGTCAAAATATCCTGTTTCATTGGTCAATGTGAAATTTCTACATCCTTGACTGCAGATCATGAAAAATATCCTTCAACTACTCACTGGAAAAACACTCTTGAAAGCAAGCTATTGTGGCCTGAGCTCTTTAACTCCCTCCTGGTCCCACTTTACAAGTTGTCGTCCTCCTTGCTCCTCTGAGGTGTCTCTTCTTCCTATCCCACAAAGAGGACACCAGTACAGATTACAGATTACAGCCCTACCATGGGATTCACAGTTTGTGAAGAAACTTGGCAGGTAGGTTTTTTTCAAACATCTTTAAAGAACTAACCATAGATCTTCAGTGGATGTAGGCTCACTAAAATCCCAGACAGACTCGATGAAGTTGAGATTAGGACTCTGTGGGGACCAAAAGCATCACTTGCAAGGACTTCTTGACCTTCACTGGTGTCCTACCTGAGTCATTTCACTTCTTAACACCATCATAAACATAGATCAGGTATCACATTGACATGAGTGGTGAAGTAATGAACACTAATGATCTTCATCATGGCACCTGTTAGTGGGTGGATTTATTTATTAGGCTGCAAGTGAACATTTTGTCCTCAAAGTTGATGTTAGAAGCAGGAAAAATATGCGTAAGGATTTGAAATTGTGATGTCTAGACGTCTGGGTCAGAGTGTCTCCAAAACTGCAGCTCTTGTTGGATGTTCCTGGTCTGCAGTGGTCAGTATCAAAAGTGCTTGAAGGAAGGAACAGTGGTGAACCGGCGACATGGTCGTGGGGGACGAGGATCATTGATGCACATGAGGAGTGAAGGCTGGTCCGTGTGGTTACGATCCAACAGACGAGCGCCTGTAGCTCAAACTGCTGAAGAAGGTCATGATGTTGATGCTCGATGGGTCACGACTGTTTTAGCAGCAAAAAGGGGACATCAGGCATAATGTTGTGCCTGATCGGTGTATAAACAGATGCGCACATAAATAAGTGGTGTAAGTGTTTCAGTAAAGTGCTTTGGAATATAAATTTCATGCCTGAATAAACTATGAAGAACTGCTCCCTCGCATGACCTCTCGTTTTCCTTTATACAGGTTTATATATAAAAATAAAAAAAACGGAAAGCAGAAAGAACTTTACTGCTGCAGAAAAACTTACTGACCTTTTCAAAGCCTGCACATGCGAGACTTCGGCCATAAATGTTAAAGAAACAGAAAACTTTGCATCGTATCAATGATTCTGTCTTCGCCATAACACATTTTTCCAATCGGTTTTATTATTAGTCTTATTAATACACATTTATTCTAAACGCTGTGATTTGTAGCTGCACTGCTGTCAGCGCTGACTGCTATAGAACAAATTACTTTTCTTTTTCCAGCCGTGTTGACATTGTGTGCAACACTGTGCAATTATTTTCCGAAGTAATCATTCGCCATTCCTGTAGAGTTGAAGAATGTCAGTGTAAGTTAGAGAATCTGACAAATAAAGTAGCGAGTCTGAGAGGTTTTCGGATAATCGCTTCGCCATAACCATCTTCTTGCCGGAGAGAAAAAAAAGAGAGCTGCCGGGTTAATTCTGTCTTTACTCATGAGCGACTGGGTCTCGCAGTTTGACTAGCTGGAATACGAGGAGTCAGAGAGAGAGCATCTCAGAGTTTAATGACGTACGGCTTCGAGACCTGAGGAAAAAAAACACTCAAATGTCAGTCATTCGGTTGACAGAGCCAGACGACAGAACCACTGACACCCAGCTGAGAGCTTGATTACTGCTGTGGTTTCCCTCTAAAAATAAAATAACCTGAGCACTGGAAAAGGGAAGAGAAAGAATCAGAAGTGAAGCGACATCCCGGTTTTGCAGTCGTTCTGTAGTGAAAGCTGATGTGATCTGCCTCATTTGTCTCTTCATTACAAAAAGTTAAACAAACCTGATCTGATGGACTACAGAGACAATGAAGGACATGAAGTGCGTCTTGAGTGTTTTCTTATGAAATGGAATTAATTCACTTTTTTTTTAATAATCAATCTAAAACAAAAAGTCTTCAATTATTTATACACTTTATATTTAATATTAAATGAAGTTAGATCAGACCAGGACACGTCTGGTCCCATCATATCCTGTCAGTTCAAATAAGGGCAAACGAGATCAGGTCAGGACAGACCAGGTTTTGTCAAGGCAAGGTCAAGTCTCATGATTTTAGGAAAGATCAAATCTTCTAAACTGAATTCAGGACAGGTAGAGTAGAGACAAATCAAACTAGTCAAATAAGAATAAGTCAATTCAGGCCAGGCCAAGTCGAACCAAAACAGGTCAAAGTAAAGAAATACAAATCATGTCCCCTCAGGTGATGTTTTCACTCGAGTAAACTGACAATCATTTAGCAGCAAGACAGATTGGGTCAATTCAGGAAAGATATGAAGTCAAGACAATTCATCAGTTAGATTAGACAAATCAAATGAGGTCAAAGTAAAAAGTCAGTTAGCATCATATCAAACGACCCGAGGGCAAGTCATGCCAGGTCAAGTCAAGTCAAGAAAAACAAGTCAGATCAAGTCAAAATCTAGTATCAAGTCAAGTAAAGTCAAGTCTTGTCAGTCAAGTAAGACCAGGACAAATTAATTCAGGTAAGTGTTATTTCCAAGTCAATTTAGTCAAATAAAATCTGAGTCAGTACAGGACAACTTGAAAAAAAAACAACCCTCTAATCGCGTCAGTTACAACACTTTAAGTGGTTAAGGGATACCATAGTGGTTAAGATGTTTGGCTTCTAAACAAAAGGTTGTGAGTTTAAAGCTGTCACTGCTGGGCCCTTGAGCACGGCCCTGAACCCTCAACTGATTAGTTATATAAAATTACAAAATGGAAGTCACTCTGGATAAAGGCTTCTGCCAAATGCCATAAATGTAAATAATGTCAGGTAAGATGAGGACAGGTCAGGTTAAGTCAGATTGGGTCAAGTCAAAAAAAAAAAGAAAGATCAAACCAAATTAATTAAACCTATCACAAAAAGGGATTGTCAAATATAAACAAGTCCATCTAAGTCAAATGAATAAATAAAGTCAAGAATAATTAAGACAGTTCAAGCGAGGGCAGGTTTTGGCCAACAAAAGTCAAGTCATGCCAAGTCAAAAAAAAAAGTCAAATCATCTTAAATTGAGTGAACGGAGGTCAGGTCAAGGTCAAATCAAATCTGTTAGGGTCATGTCAAGTCAATAAAGACAATCAGATCATGTTAAATTGATTTAAACAAGGCACGTCAAATCTCTAGAAGACAAGTCTCTTAAATCCAGACCAAGTCAACTAAAGTCAAGTCATATGATATCACATCATGATGAACCGTATCACGTCAAGTCAAATCTAATCAAGTGACTTCAAAAGTGAGAGAAAACTAACTATAAAAAGTTTAAAACGCCGATACAAACACAATTCCCGGTGAACAGTTCAACAACAGGAAACAGGAACTGACTAAAGTCAAGTCATATGATATCACATCATGATGAGCCGTATCACGTCAAGTCAAATCTAATCAAGTGACTTCAAGTCAGACTGGGTTTAGTGATGGTGAGTTCATTTCGGTCGGCTTCATAAAGATGCCGCACATCACGCAGATTTAATTAGTACCGTTTTGTTCAATATTAAATACATGCAATATAAGATGTCATTTTATACTTTCTTAAGTCAGTCCTCTGCAAATAGTATATAAATGTCATGGCCGATTGTGTTTAATGTCCCATCGGAGATATTAAATCAGTTGACAGTACTTAATTAATATCACAATGTTCTCTATAATAAGAAAACGTCTGTAAAAGGGAATAACAATACCCCGGTGACATTCGTGACATCTCTCTGAATTATGTGTAGCGCTCGAGACACGAGAAAAGGAATTAAATTACATCCTGAGCTCTCAGAATTGTGTTTATCTGCATATTCATGCGTTCATTTCTTTTTATTAAAATACACCAGAGCTCCTGTTCCTCTGGGGACGAGACGATCCTCAGTGAAAAATCCATTTACCTTCATTCACATCGCGTGCGAACAAAGTTTACACTCGGTCTGTAATTAAAACGGTCTCATTCGTTATATTAAAGAAATCAAGAAAAATAAAAGGAACGGGTATTCAGTGTTAATCCCCTGCTTTTCGCCTGAGTAAATAGCAAGAGTGTTACAAAAATCAATAGTAAATGAAGTACAAACGTTGTAAAACGGTGCAAAGAGAGCAGACTGAGGCTCTTGCACTCGAGATCGATATGAAGTTAATTCCTTGTTATATCCTTTTATAAAGTCGGAGTCTTTTACCTCAGAGCCTCTTTCACATGTCTACGTAAACCTATGTATCTCCTACGACTCGTTCATCACATGCCATTTCAGTTTGAATGGTCTAAAGAGCGACCTTGAGGGCACTTTTATTCCTTTTCAGTAGCAAACCTGCTGAAATAAAAGGAGCGATTTAAATTCTGCAAATGATTTCTGCAAATTCTATGTAGTGCATGTAGCGTTGGTGTACACATGAAAAAAATTAACGAAAAATAAATAAAAAAGCTTCCAAGGTTATATGGAGAAAAAGCAGTGGGTTCTGGGTTATGATCATGTCGTGTGTCAGAGTTCTGAGCCTCAGTTCATTATTGCGATTGATTTCACGACGTCTTCATGGCCCATTTGTGGCTGCAGCAGCTGGCGTGTTGCCAAGCAACCCCAACTTTCACTTTCATAATTTCCTATCAGTTTCTGATGATTGAGGTAAACACACGCCACCAGAGACCGATGAGTGACAGTTCGGTGGCGGTTGTGTTTTCCTTTCCCTCCCTTTTTTTATACCATTTGGAATCTGCCGTGTCATTTCAAGGAGCTCGAGCTTGTTTTTTTGTGCTGCATTCAATATTTCAGCAATCGGGGTTTGTTCGATTTAGACTTTATGGACAAAGTTTGTGGACGCCTGAGCATAGGAATAGTACGTGCTTTTTTAGAACATCCGTTCCACATTGAGTTTTATAATAACCTCCATTTTTCTGGGAAGATCTTCCACTAGATTTTAGACAGAGCATTCACATTTAATTCACAGTTTCCTAGAAAGAAATATAGACGCTTTTTACTTTCACATTACAGCACAGTGAATTCAGAAAGCTGTGGTCAGCCATGATACAGTGCACCTGGAGCACAGAGGGCCTCACTCATGGGCCCCAAGAGTGGCAGTTCGGCAATACAAGAGCTTAAACCCCCAAAGAGATTAGTAACCCAAAGCTCTCGTCATGCTAGAACAGGTTTGAGTCTAGGAGATGTTGGTGTGTGGAGCTTGTGGAGACTTGCAGCACATCCTTCCCAGCTCGGTCCCTTTTCCTGGCCAATCCATATAAATCCTTTTCTCCTTCCTTAATGTCCAAATTCTCCTACAGCTCCTCATACGCCTTTTTCTTGGCTTTCACCACATCCCATTTTACCTGCTGCTGCTTGTCCTCCTGCCTACTTTTCTCATCACTTTTCTCATCCACCACCACGACTCCTTGTCTTCCTTTCTGTTTCCAGATGTCACACCAAGAACCTTTCTAAACATCTCCTTCATCACTTCTGCAGTAATTTCCCTGCAACTTAAAATGTATGTAGCAAAAAAGGAAGGTGGTAGATTAGTGGTTAAGGCATTATCTTTGGATCTGAAGGTCGTAAGTTCTAATAGCAGCTAAACCAAGCTGCCACTACTGGGCCCCTGAGCAAGGCCCTTAACACCAAAGCTGCTCAATTGTATAAATACGTTATACCAAATGGATACCAAATGGCGTAAAATGTAAAAAGCCCAGGATCATGTGTAAAACAGCAGTGTTTGTTCTCTACAGGGAAAAAAACCATGCAGAAGTTTTTTTTTTCTTCCCATGAGCACTTCACTAAACACGTGCTTGTGCATGTGCACGCTTCAAAGTCGCCGTGTTCACAGATTAAACAAACAGAATTGAGTTCACGCTATCACCCCGTACACTTCGCCTCAGGATTTACTCGGGGATTACGAAAGCACCGGGTTACAGCAGATTATCATCAAACGCCAGGCCATCAGGTGCATTCAGATTAGAGTGAAATAAACAGCTCGCGCATACGCGACGCCTTTAACCACTTAATGTTGCGCTCAAGTTATTTACTCGATTCCGAGTGCAATTATTCCAATAAATACTTCGCACTGGTGAAGGCTGAAGAACCGCTTCGCATTCTTCACCCGAGTTACTAAAGTATTGCTTAAAGAATAAAAAAAAAAGGTTACAAACATTTCTATTAAAAAATCAGACTAGATGTTTGCCTGAAGGTTGTTACTTGGAATCAAGATGTGATGAGCATGATCATAACTCTCTTTGGAACTTCTCAAACTCTGAGCTGTGCATTTCACGCCAGGGCTTTAGTAGTGTCCAACCTCCTAATTCCATCATTATGACATCTGTAGAAACCATTAATAATATAGAGAAGTGCAGTAGAACAGAGCTGCATCACACTAAAGCAAGAAACCCAATGAACACAAATCAACACGTCTCCTTTCACTGGAGCCACAACTGCACCTCCACATCCATCATCTCCAGCAGAAGCATCGATTTTCACCTCAACCTCCCTGCGTTCCTCTTGTGCGTTATGTTTTAAAGGAAATGAAGGAAAATTGTGTTTTTTTTAGTGCAAATTCTACAGGAAAGAAAAGTATAAATGTTTAATGAAAAAGCTTTTGGAACTTGTTTGGGCGGAGTTTCGACAGACTTGATTCAACTTCGGGAAATCATTCCTACAGTATGACACTGTACTGTATAATGACCTCACCTCTATGTAACAGATCCTAATAGCAACTTATATACACTCATTATTTCGTCACTTACCCACACACACACACACACACACACACACACACACACACACACACACACACACACACACACATATACTGACAATTTGTAAATGTTATTATTTGTCTTTTCTTTTCGAGTTGCCTGCTGTTTTTATGTACCATCTTCTTTTATAATTGCGTTTATTTATATGTTACAATTATTTAATTACATTCCACTTTTTTTATTGATTTTTTATTCATTACATTTTTATTTTCCCCTCCCCTGCTACTGTTTGTGTAACGGAATAATTTCCCTCACAGGATCAATAAAGTGTCTGAATTTATTTGAGTTTGTACAGTTTGCTACAGATGCCGTTTACAAGCGCTGACTAGTGCGCTTTCTGACCGTCCAATCAAAAGACTTGAAAAATGCAGACATTAGTGGAGCCCTGAAAACGTGGTCGAGTCGCAATCGGATTGGTTAAAGCCACACTTCACACACACACAGGGTTTTTCATACAATCCGATTGGACAGAAACTCCAACCTGAACTTACAGAAAAGTGACAATAAAAGAGCCATGAAATAAAAATAAAACCTTTCTTTCAGCTTCTCCCATTAGGGGGCGCCACCGTGGATCATCCGCATGTTTGATTTGGCAACTGTTTTTACGCTGGATGCCCTTCCCAATGCAACCTTCCCTATTTATCCGGGCTTGGGATCGGCACTAAGGCTTGTGCAGCCCTAATGGCTGGGGTTGGATCCCTGACCGGGGATCGAACCCGGGCCGCAGCAGTGAGAGCGCCGCCTCCTAACCACTAGACCACCAGGGAACCATAAAAGAGCTATGAAATAAACAATAAAAAAAAACTTTTATATTTATATTAAAAGGTAAGTCATTGATTGTGAAGGTTTTGCCGGACCTGATGACGCGCCACTGTGTCCAGCTAAAGTGAGAAGAAGTAGAAAAATGTAAAAGTTGCTATAAATAATTGCGCTGTAAAAACTTACATGTGAAAAGAAATGAGTCAAACCTCGAAGAAGAAAATGAGTGTAAATGCCAATAGGATTAAAATACAAATATCATAGTAAATGTAATAATTAGATTTTTCCTGCTAAATACCTCACAGTGTGGGGAAAAATAAAGCTAATCCTCACATCCTGGGTTTTATTTGCTAAAAACCTGCGAGTCGTTTCATCACGTCGTCCACGACTCCGTAAAGAGAGAGAGAGAGAGAGAGAGAGAGAGAGAGAGAGAGAGAGAGAGAGAGAGAGAGAGAGAGAGAAACGAGCATGTTAATGATGGAACATAGGCTTTTCCTCGGAACAAGACGTTTCATATTTTCGGCATCATGTGCAAACGATCTAAATGTAATTCCAGCCTGCAGAACATCCGAAGCTCGGCTCATTACATGAAACAGCAATCTCATGTCTGATAATGTTTCAGTCGTCATCCAGAGCATGAACATCTGCATGTCAGGTTTTTATCAGCATCAGAAGCACAGAAGCAAAAAATAAGATGCAAAAAAGTCTATTTTTTTCATGTTTTTTATAATGGAGAGATTTTCTGTTGATGCCTCAGGGCTTTTTCCTTCTTTTTTTCCTTCTTTTTTCCACAAGTAAATGATAGCTTTGGTATAGAATCTAACTTGTGATTTCTTCTCTCGGGATCTTTTTACGTAATTGCAGAGCGCCGGTGTAAATTGGTGTGATACGGCAAACAGACGCCGGGATGTGGTGCGATTGGAGTAGTTACGGAGGAGGGATGAGCGTTCGCAGGGTGAAAGAGGACAAGATTTAACATTCAGAGAGTTCAGATCGAGGGCAACATGTTTATGCAGAGCTTCAGTGTGGTGGTGAGGGAGAGGGAAACATCTGACTGGGATCATTCTTTAGAAGTTCATAAATCACTAAATGCTCTTGATGCTTTAAATAATCACACTAATAAATGAACAATATCTTTCTTTCTTTACATTTATTTTCTGTCTTTTGTTCTTTCGTTCTTTCGTTCTTTCTTTCTTTCGTTCTTTCCTTCTTTCTTTCTTTCTTTCTTTCTTTCTTTCAGAAAAGCAGGGGACACGATACAAGGCCAGATTATACTGTCAGGAAGTGCAGGTGACTGTGTGAGTGAGGACCCAAATACAGGATGCGACAGGGTGTAAGGAAAATACAAGCTTTAATGGGGCACAGGCAAAAACAGGATCAGGATCAGGAACGGGAACAGAATTAGGATCACGATCAGGAACAAGTTTATAAACAGGATCAGGACCAGGAACAGAATCAGGAACAGGATAAGGAACAGGAACAGGATCAGGAACAGGATCAGGATCAGGAACAGGCAGGGTGGCATGAATAATCCCAGGGACTATAGGAAGCCGGTGAGATAATCTAGCCCTGAGCTAAAGTCTCTGGTGTCCTTCAAAATTAGGAGGCACGGGAAAATCAGCAAGATGGTCGCCGACTTGGAAGTGCGCACCGTGGAACCATGTGCCCGTAAGATCCTGATACCTTCCATCCATCCATCCATCCATTCTCCTTTCTTTCTTTCTTTCTTTCTTTCTTTCTTTCTTTCTTTCTTTCTTTCTTTCTTTCTTTCTTTCTTTCCTTTCTTCCTTCCTTCCATCCATCCTTCCTTATATCCATCTATCCAAACTGTTAGCATAAAGTTGGAGGACACACTGGTACAAGTCGTCTTTGGAAGTCATTAGGAATTGAACAGGATTTTCATATTTTCATGATTCTTTGATGTTCATTGTTTGTTTTTGTTTTTTCACAATTTTCAATTTCTCTTTTCACACAATCATTTTCCGTGAACTTTTCACATAATTTGTTTCTTTTTACATGTTCATTATTGTCATTACATGTGAATAAATAATCATTTTTTTCTTCCTCAATGTTCATATTTCCCAAGAGGTTTTATTTATTCCAGGTTTCTCAGAAGGTTCAGGAGCGAAATGTCGAGACATTATGAGTTTTCTTCCTCTGCATCCTCCTGCTGACGTTCCGGTGTAGCGATGCTGACAGGCTGGCTTTAATTAATACGATTTCCTTTTCATTTCTTTGTAAAGCGTTCTACATGACTGTGTGTGTGTGTGTGTGTGTGTGTGTGTGTGTGTGTGTGTGTGTGTGTGTGTGTGTGTGTGTGTGTGAAGATAAAGCTGTGATATGGAAATAAATATGTCAAAAATATGTCTTTGCCTTGCAAATAGCTGTGAAAGGAAAAAGTGGTGATGGAGTCTAAATAACTTAAACTTTCCCATTGTGAGTTAAATGAGCCATGACAAGACCATTATGGGCCAGAAATACATTTCTATAAGCAAAATATCTTACATGTTGACTGTGAAGAATAAACCAGAGTGGGGAAAAGAAAAAAACCCTGAGGATTTACAGAACAAATCCGAGCCCCAACACCAGAGTCGGCAATTACCAGAGTACTGATTAATCACTCTGATGTCCTCTGACTTCTGGAATCTGTCTTCAGTACTTAAACAAGCACTCAGTCAATGTTAAACTCACAAATCCTCGCCAGATCTTTCATATAATTCAATTTTTTGGCCGATCTTTCCTTTTTAATAACAATGAAGACAGTCGAGTGTGAGATCGGAAGAAGATGTACATGAACGTGGCACCTTATTTAAGCAGATCCATTTCCTCGGTGATGTTTGTGTGACTGGGAGACGTTTCTCCTTCCTGTTTCACTGACCGTTTAAAGATTTATAATCTCTGAATTGTTTAAAAAAATGGATAAACCATGTTGAAGACCAGAGAGCTGTGTATGGAAGAGACGCTGGCACAAAAGAGCTTTTTCACAAGTACTGGGCAAAAACATTACATTAATCTGTAGTGTCGTGGAGAAGAAAAGAAATCCCTGATGTACTGAGAAAGCAGGTATTAGATAAAAAGAAAATCAAACAATACTTGTTGAGAGGAACTTTGAGAGAGCTGTGAATGTGGTGGCAGCAAAACGTTTGGAGATTATTGGAGTATTGGTGCCATTTTGACCACGTGAGTTACCACAAAATTCTGCGTGCAACTGGGGAAACCTGCCACAGGGACGTTTGACATAACGTACGCTCGACATATACGACACCGCAATGGGTCGTTCGAGATGTTTCGAGATGGAACAGCGGAAGAACAAGAGAGATCAGGAAGACCTTTGACGAGCTCAACACATGAAAATATCAAAACCGTTTGCCAACTCGTGCGTGATGATCGTCAGAGGCATCTCCATGAAGATCTGCTTACATGGGTTGGAGTGGAAGATCTCCTGCTATGGAGTTCCAACACATGTAAGCAGATCTTCATGGAGATGCCTTAGTGCACAGGAGCACTGTCATGATGGAACAGGTTTGGGTCTCCAACTTCAGCAGAGGGAAAAATTTCATTATTTCATTAATTGTATAATTTTTAACTACTACTTATTTTTAAGTCGTGGATCAGGTTTTACTGCAAGTTGTATTCTATATATAACTGTGACAAATACAATTATAAATATATAATAAATAAATAAATGTAATTTTTCACATCCATAATGTATCATGCATTCAAATATTTTCAACAACTGTTTATTAGAAAATATAAAAATAAACAAGATAAAAGAGATAACAGTGATAGAAGAAGTGGTTTATTAGTCAAATTTAAAGAAAAAAAATTTAAATAAAAAAATATATAATATGGAATTAACAGCACATTTTTTCCCACATCCAGAAAAACAATTACAATTATTAAGATAAACAATTATTTTATTTATGAATCTGAGCAGTTGAGGGGATCTACAATTTAACCCATAAACTACCACCATAGTTAAAAGAACTTACGCAGAACAATGTCTTGTTGGTTTGTTTTTAAGAAGCCTCCTGTATTTACTGCACCTGTTTAAAAGACACCTGCCCACACGCTCAAGCAATCAGACTCCAACCTCTCCATTATAGGCAGGACCAAAGAGCTGTCTGAGGACACTAGGGACAACACTGTAGATCTGTACAAGGCTGGGATGGGCTACAGGACAAGAGCTAAACAGCTTGTTGAGAAAGCATCAACTGTTGGCGCAATTATTAGAAAATGGAAGAAATTCAAGATGACTGTCAGCCTCTCCCCAGACCATGCAGGCTCCATGCAAGATCTCGCCTCGTGGAGTATCAATGATCCCGAGAAAGGTAAGGGATCAGCCTAGAACTACACAGAAGGACCTGGTTCACCTGAAGAGAGCTGGGACCACAGTACCAAAGATTACCATTAGTAACACACTACAACGTCATGGATTTAACTCCTGCAGCGCTCAAGCCAGCTCATGTCCAGGCCTATCTGAAGTTTGCCAAAGACCAAGTGGATGATCTAGAGGATGCATGGGAGAAGGTCAAGTGGTCAGATGAGAACTTTTTGGTATAAACTACACTCAACATGTTTGAAAGGAAAAAAAAATGAGTACAATCCCAAAAACACCATCACAACCATGAAGCATGGGGGTTCTCCAAAACCTGGAAGATCTGGAGAAGATCTGTATGAAGGAGGAGGCCAAAATCCCTGCGGCAATGTGTGCAAACCGGGTCGAGAAATACAGGACCTCTGCGATTGTGAACAAAGGTTTCAGTATCTAATATTACGTTCTATTTTTCTATTGTCCCAAATACTTATTTCATGCAATAAAATGGACGATAATTATTATAAAATTATACAAGGTGATTTTCTGGACTTTTCTAGATTCTGTCTTACAGTTGAGGTGTACCTACGATGAAAATTACAGCTCTCTCCATCTTTGTAAGTGGAAAAACTTGAAAAATCAGCAGTGCATCAAATACTTTTTTGTACTATTAAGTTTATGTACAGCATGTTATTATATTTATATATATTAAATAACATGCTGTACATAGACTTACAGATTTATCTGCACTTGTCAATTTGCATAATTGCTACTATTTGCTCCACCTTTGGTATTCAAGTGTGTCATTGCTTCTGTGTTTTTTGCTGTACATCAGGATCTAAAAACACTTGCATGGTTTAAAGGATCTTATTTACGTATTATATACTTTTAATTAAAAATGACCTTGATGCTTAATCGTGGATGGCAGTCGGTATTCTCAGAGTAAACGTTGCTCTCTTGGGGAAAAAATATTGCCTTTTTTTAAATATTATTCATTTTTTACACTATTCAGTCTGCATAGTCCAGTTTATTAGGAACAGCTGTTCACCACTGATTGGTGTGGTCATGTTATTGTGCAATCACAGTGTTTCAGCACAATACATAAACCTCATGCAGACACGGAGCAAGAGCTGCAGTTAACGTCCTTCAAGAGCTTTCAGACGTTAGTTATTTTCTGATTTTTACCATGACAACATCTCAAATATACAATAAAGGTGGTAAATTTGCTACTTATGCAGAAAACCAATCCTGTCAGCCGAGAACAATAATCTGAGGCTATATTTAGACACAGATTCACCCAAATTTGTCTTTGTCCATTTTTTTTTTGAGAGCCAGTGCCCATGATAGCCTCAGATTATGCTTCCATGGTTTCATGATTACTGATCATTTTTCTCAAATCATTTCCGCCCACAGAAGTGTCAACCGCCTAATGTTTTTTCTTTTTGCACTATTCTGTATAAACTCTAGAGATTCTACATTATCTGAAATACCCTAAGCAGCCCACCTGGTACCAACACAACCATGTTTCAGAGACGAGCCGTTTTTCTCAGTGTGATGTTTAATGTGTTCAGAGACTTATGTGAACGTGCAAATGTGCTTCATAGCTTTGATTTGAACTTCACATGAACGCTAAAACACTGGCTGCACGAACGCGAATGGATCTAGACCACGTGACCATCATGTTACGCATTAATATTCACTGTGACCTTTGTGACCGTGAGAGATGTCAACAGTCCACACGGAGACACCGGGTCGTGCCCTTATTAATAAATTACATCACTATTTTTATTCTTAATGTCTTAAAAGCGAGATCTACTTCCTGTTTGGTTCTACCTAATTATCACTTGACACTTCTTTTTACATATTCACACACCATAGCAGGAACGATGTTCTTTAATCAAATGAATGACTCGCAAAGACTAAACGTGTATTTTTTCCGCACAGAAATGTCACTTCATCTTTGTCCTTTTTCCTGTATTCTGTAAGTGAAAGAGACGCGCCAGCTCCCTGCTGAAGAGAGCTTATTTCCAAAGCACAGGCCAGAACAATTCATCAATTGTGACTGCAAATGCACCACATGACATGACAAGTAGAAAAATGGCTTTCTCCTTCCCTGGCATTAGATACGTAGAAATCAAGCAGGATGATGATGCTGATGGTGATGGTGATGGAGTGGAGTGGACAGCTTGACGCTCATCAAATCAAATTCATATTTCATTCGCGTGAGCTCATATTGCAGCCCGGGCCTGAATCCACCTCGTATCTGTAATTCATGTTGATGTAAATTCGCCATCTTCACTCAATATGTTTGGCATATCTATCACATGCTGTGCACAAATCCATAACCGTATTCGTCAATCATTTAAAGATACGTTTCAATTCAATTGCATTTTATTTGTGTAGCTTTTTTTTGTGTTGGAAAATGTACACAAAACAGTTTTTAGAGAAATAAATACGCATTTTTAAAGCGCAAACCAGTGGTAGAAGAAACTCAAACCACAACCAGTTCTCATCTGGGAAACACCAATTATAAAATGATATAAATATTATATCAAATATAATAAATACTTCCCTTATAAATGTGGACAGTGCCTGGAGGACGTTTTGGAGACAAGGTGAGGGAGGTGAGATTGAGAAGGTTTGGACATGTGTAGAGGAGGGACATGGGGTATATCAGTAGGAGAATGCTGAGGATGGAGACACCAGGAAGGAGGAAAAGAGGAAGCCCAAGGAGGAGGTTTATGGATGTGGTAAAGGAAGACATGCAGGTAGTTGGTGTGAAAGAGGCAGATGTAGAGAACAGGAGGGTGTGGAGACGGATGATCCGCTGTGGCGCCCCCTAATGGGAGCAGCCAAAAGAAGAAGAAGATATAAATGTGTACTGTATTAAGTTTATGAAGTTCACTATAAGTGTACCTCATTTTACATTTATATCATTTGGCAGATGAGTCACTTACAATGATCTCATTTTTAGAACTGAGCAGTTGAGGGTTAGGAACCTCGCTAAATGGCGCAGCAGTGGCACCCTGGTAATGCTAATGGCATTTGAATTTATGACCTTCCAATCAGACCATCTCCTTGGAGATTCTAAATCATAGCAATTGTAGTCCTAAGCGATTTTAGTATGACACACGAAGTCATCTTCAAGTGTCAGCAATCACATGAACTTTATGGCCATGAATATATTTTGGGACACCTGGAACAATTCTAAAGGTGATCGTGTTTAAATGTAAATAAATAGAGCACTTTTTTGTAAACAGGGCTACTCATGAAACTTTTCGTGACAATATCGTAATGCGATTTTATGCCCGGATCACACACTCCAGTTATCCCATATCACATTTCTCTATATTAACGACTTGAAAAAAATGTGATGAAGCCATAAATTAAGACGAGCTACTTGAAAGTTACATTAAGTTAATGAGTTATTTACAGCCCTTTTCACGTTTTTACGAGGTTGTGCGCTAATGTAAATCAGCCGTGCCGTGAAGCTGCTTGGGTATTTATGGCTGATTGGTGTGTATTTATCAATATTTGAGGGAAGAGAAAATCTTTAGCAAAGCTGAATTTGTAGCAGATCCATTTTACGGCAAAGGAGATGCTAAATAGAAAATTCTATTGAACTGTGTAATGTGGAAAGAACAAGCCGTCTCAAGTAACCGTCCGTGTTTCTGAAGGCTTTTGTTGCGTTCGTTTATTATTTCACTTGCTATTCATTTAAAAATCTAACCATACGGTATGAAGGTCTTTTCTCACAACGTTCAGCTTTTTAGAGCTTGAAAGTGTGAAGCACAACAATATAATAAAGTGCTTCTATTTACCAAAGTTTCAAATCTGAGTGCATGTGTGTGGGTTTTAATGCTTAACATTACCTTGATATGAATTCTGTATAGTTAGTTTTCATCACATTAGTGTCGAAACCACTGCATTCCAAACCTTTCAACTAGTCATTCATTTAGAGGCAATTTAGAGTCATTATTCATGTCCTGGTTTGTTTTTGGGAGGTTGGAGGAAACTAAAGAAACGTTTAATATTCTTAAACAACCACTGGCTGAAACAAAGCTAATTTATTTCTGTTTAGACGCCTTACCTCTGGTATTGGTGAACTTCTGACTAAATTATCAAATGGAACAAAGAACCGTGGTGCCTGTGCTCATGCATCCTCGATCCTAAAGTCACAACAGCATGAAAATACCTTACAATCCTTAGGCGTTATATTAGACATATAAAAACCTCACTCAATCAAATCAAATCCGATTTTATTGGTCAAATACACATTCATACAGAGTGCGAGATGAAGTACGATGTTTTTTACCATCAACCGTCCAATACTAAGGAATGTACATGTTAATCCAAATATAAAAAGAATTAAAAAATCTCTAAACTATATATTATAAATTATAAGTATAAACATAAAAGGAATGGAAGTTAGAATGTAAAATAAATATGCAAATTTGATCTGAATCTTAATAAACCACAGGCAGTGTTCTTGTGCTTTATCAATTGCTCACTTTTGCTCACTTTTGCTCATTTCGCTAAGAACTTGATCCTGACGGGATAAATGTAAATCCAGAGCCTATTCTGGGAATCCATGAGGTGAGAGACAGAAAGGGAAAACACCCTGAATGAGATCCAGCTGATTTTGTATCAGATTAGAGTCATTAATTGGTCTACTGGTATGTTTTTGGGAGGTTGGAGGAAACCGGAGAAACAGGAAGTGACCTGCATGGATACTGAGAGCACGCACTACAACACAGACACAATAAAGCTCAGGATCAACCCTGGGACCCCTGTTTATCTATTAACTGCACACACACCCCCCAATGTTGTCCACGAAACATCACTTCTACTATTGATGACTTGGAGGATCGAACTGCTAATGGAAAGATCTCCATTTACATGTATAGCATTTGGCTGATGCTCTTATGCAGAGTGACTTACAGTTATCTCAGTGATTGAGCTGAGGGTTAAGGGTCTTACTCAAGGGTTCAGCAGTGGCAGCTTGGTAGTTCTGGGATTTAAACTCATGACCATCTGATGAGATTTCCAGCATCTCATCCACCGAACTACAATGTTAGCTCAATGTTCTGGATTTTAAAATCTACCCTAATGTAAATTGTGAAAGTTTTTCTTCCGTTGCTTTAGCTTCTAAACCTGAATACTTGTGAGGAATAAAGAGAAGGATGGATAAGAGTGAAGAAAAAAAGGACAAAGGTTTAGGTTGTTCGGTCCTTCACCCTCAACCAGACTTCAATGTTTTAACCACTAAGCTGCCACCTCCCCTAAAATCCCTCTGCAGAATTTCACAACGTTAGTCATTGTGTTATTTAATCAACTTTGATTTTCTGGAGAGAATCAACAAAAAAGATTCATTAGATAAGATAAGAAAATGATGTTATTATTTATATCATTTATACCCCAAATCCACTGTTTTCTATCAGATAAATAGATGTTGTACATTTCAACCTGTGTTGTAGGTGGAAATATTGGGGAGAGAGAGAGAGAGAGAGAGGGAGAGAGGGAGGGAGAGAGAGAGAGAGAGAGAGAGAGAGAGAGAGAACGAGAGAGATTTAATTTAACCAGAAAAACCCCTAGCGTATGTCAGCGGACATATAAATGATAAAAGTTGAATCTTGGCTGAACTTAAATTTCAATACACTGCAAAAATATCAGGTATCTGGATTTATAAGCAAACCAGTTTTATACTTTTATATAAAGTTAATGTGCTGTGGATCCACCACTTTACTAAAAGTGGTTCTGGTTGGGATCATGGTGGATCCACAGCCTATATGGTGGAAAGAGAAAAGACCCTGGATAAGAGCCAGTCCCTCAAAGAGCATCATTAACACTCATTCATATCTAGAGGTGGTTTAGAGTCATCAATCAACCTATTGGGATGTTTTTATGAGAAGAAAACTGGAGAAACTGGAGGCGGTGGCTAATGTGGACATTGAGAGCGTGCAGAACTCCATACCAGTGTGGAGGATCAAACCTGGGTCATTATTCACTGCATCTTCCTGTTGCTCATGGAAACCTTTTGTAAGACTGTAAACTTCTACATAAACCACCATCTGAAAGAATCTGTGTTTGTGGATACAAATGCAACTACTGTACCTTCTCCATTTCCTGCAAAGTAATAACCTGCAAATTCTGTGGTCATCAATGTTCTTCATTTCCTATAAATCTATCGTTATGTGACGATCCATTCCTCTACACACTAGAACGCTGGTATTGACTGTTCAATCAATAAGACATATATTACTGTTCAGTCCATCTCTTTCCACTTCTGCACAGTTAACCTGTGAAAGATGTTTCCATATTCCATCACCAATCAAATCCCACTCGTATTTCATGGTAACTCAGATGCTTCCACAAATTTGTGAACAGCAAACCCTTAAAGCCGTGTGATGGGAATCTTGTTGGATTTAGTATCTGGGTCAGTTTTAATTTTCTTAATTTTCTGGAACTTTGTGGCATCAAGTTCATATCCTCTCTCTCCTGGGGTTTCATTTCCAAATCTCTGGCCATCAACTAACACAGAGGTTTGCAATGGTGGACAGAAAGAAAGACAAATGTCATTTATTTCTGTACATCAGAAGATCTTTTTATCTAACTGTACTTTACTAATTAATTTTTATTTTGGAAGACTTCTAAAGTCAAATATCGAACCACCAATCAGGATCGAGCTCACGCTCTGTTTTACACGTGTTCTGATCGGCGCTCGGTGCATCTACTGATCACCAACATACACCTCAGCATCAGTTCAACATCAAGCAGAACATTTAGAGAGGAATAAATGATGATGAAACTCCAGACTCGAACTCACCACAACACACGTGACCTCGTTTACACGTTTTTATTGAAGTAACTTAAAAGGTTTTGTGTTCATGATGATTATAATAGAAATCAATCAGTGTTTGAGTCATTAAAATCATTCTATTAGTAAATCAGTGTGCTGAGAGTCACATTCGAGTCTTTACACATGAACTGAGGTGATTAAGTAAAGAATCTTGTGATAAAAATGATAATAGGAACATTAGAGTTATAATCAATCTTCTTGAGAACATCTGAAGGCAAGATTTTTGTACTTTTTACTCAACTGAACTTTTAAATTGAGCAATTTTCAATTTTTACTACAGTAATATTTTACCTATTGTATCTCTACTACATGCTTTGTGTACCTCGTCCACCACTGGAGAGTCGTCGCCATATTCTTTTTGACCATTCACCCTGAATCATTTCCCCCTCTCACCTCTCCATCAAACCCCTGTACACTCTGCTCCCCTGCCTAGAAAAACCACAAAGTGGTGAAATTAGTCAAATGTACGAGCTATTGTTTAAGAAGCAAAATACACAAACCGCTTCCTTACTTTGAGTAACTGTTTCCAATATCCTTTCCGTTATTTTCACTCCCAACACGTCAGTGTTTCCCAGCAGGGCAGGCCACGTGCAATAGTTAGTATATTTTATCTTTCTGCCATTTTCATTCAACTTTTATTATGTTTGGGTTTGAAATTTTTATAGAAAAATTGATGGATAAAATCTCCACTTGAGAAAAGTTATTTAAGGATAAATTGGCTCTGCCAGTCATGTATAAAGCCCATTACCAGCTTCACCATGAAAGGCTAAGAAGGAAACTTGGCAAAGGAAATATAAAAGAGCATGAGGCAGGTGGTGATTTATTGCTTTAAAAAAAAAAAATGTGTTCATTTTACTGAGGGATATGAAGTAGACTTGCAGATGTTTTTAATTAGGCAATATTTTAAACTAGCCTCTGGTTTTGTAAGAGCTGCTGCCGCTGCTTGTCCATTCATCTACAGATACCCCCCGAAATCCAGAGGTACATCTAAAATCCATCCTAGGAACACTGGGTGCAAAGCAGAAATACACCTCAGATAGAACTCCAGTCCATTATATGACATCCAAAGATTAGTGCAACCTGGAGACACAAATCCAGCTACCGGTGGAGGTGAGGGAGCAGTTGTAAGTGCTAGCAAAAAAAGGAGAATGAGATATAAATCTCAAACTAGAGTGCAATAATATAAATAATAATAATTAAAAAATATATCATTTTCTTGGGTCAAATGTGACTTTTTTCCCTCTTGCATTCTTTTTTAATCTATTGAATTATTTTTTTTTTTTTTTACTCAGTAAGAGATATTAATAAAAAATTACTTTCCACCTCTGGTATCCACTTTGTCCAGTATAATGGACTTTATCCAAGGAATACTGGGGGTAAGGTAGGAATAGACCCTGGGTGAGATATTAATCCATTTTGGAGCAATTTAAGTCCCACAAGTGGTTTGTCATCTGTAATTAGCAGATTTTTGGCAAACAGACTGTTACCCCCTGTATCTAAAGTCTTGTGTGGAGGAGTAAAGACTGAAGAATCTTGCCATCGTGACATCCCGCTGCACTCTCTCATAAAGGTATGCGAGATAACCTGCTGTGAACATGAAGAGTTCCATGCAAATAGATTACACTTAACTGTTCTCATTAGGGCCAATATACTGCACTGTTTCCATGGTGTAGGTGAACAGCAATGACCAACTCTTCAACTGTAAATGACACTGAATTTCAGTCCTACAAGTAGTTTTTCATCTGTAATTAGCATGGATGTCGTAAAGCGGTGCCACAGGGACCAGTATTAGTCACAAATTAGGCAGAAGTGTGTGTTTGCATGGTTTTAAAAAGGTTATTTAAAGAAGGCTTGACTGTCTTTTTGCTGTATCATTTACTGGATTGATCTTCTGCGTGACCTTGACATGAATTAAAGCAATTCCACACTCTCTAATAAGCAGCCAATTGAGGATGTGCTAAAGTGCCATGTTATGGTGCATATGTTTATCTTGGATTTACACTATAATTAAATACTAAATCCACAGTTCTTTTACTGGTAACGTTACCAGGAGCCTCGTTTTCTATTTATAGCTTTTCACGTGTTTTATGGCAGGATTTTTGGGTCAAATGTTTTATGTTTATCATGATGGATCTGAAGTCTATCCAAAGGTTACATGAGGTCTACCAAAAGGCATCTACATTGTAGGTGCAGTTTAGAGCCACCAATCCATATAGTTATTTGGGTGGGAGGAACCCTGAGAACATAGAAGAATCCTGAAAACATGCACAAGAACTCCACACATACTGTATAGTCATGACTTCATTCTCATCACTGTCACAACTACCTCTTCCATTTCCTCCAAATAAGGAAACTGCAGATTATGTCCTTGTCATCTTGATTTTTTTGTTTTTCTCTGCTGCTATTGATGGTTCAATCAATAGGGCAAATATTACTGCTCGCATCTTATCTCTCCTGCATGGTTAACCTTTTCTATTATAGAGCATCAATCAAGAACGTGTATGTGGATGTCAGATTTTCTGTACAGTCAGATTTCAGCCTCTATGTGCTGCCATGTCAATCTAATCTGCCCAGAGCCTTCAGAATCAGTACTGCTGGTCTTTATATCTTAGACTATATTATCAGTAAGTCTGCTTCTTTAACCAATCAGAGTTCATATTCTCCTCACAGGGCAGCTCGCTGGGCCAGAATTGTGTCAGCATTTTTCCATCCTCTGATTGGTTGGTCAGTGGGAAACTGTTACAGCCAAGTTTGACTGGTAAAACACGTGTGTAGCTCTGCACACTTTAATATATCTGACTTAGACTTTTTCATGCCTACGGAGGAAGAGAAATTGATTTGGTATCAGACATACTTAAAAATCCATTTTGAAGTAAAGCGAGACATGGTGAGGAGGTCGTCCAACCCCGGAGCTAGCTAGCGTGTCTCAGCCTGGGAAAGAGTTTGTTCTTCACCTCCAGACCAGTGAATACGAGCGGTACCACTGGTTTACAGCCTCTGGGGAGCGCTGCACATTATGAGTCTGCATCTCTGGAGAGTAGGTTGTATTTTTATATTTTTGTCATGGTTTAAGAGAAATATTGATTTTTTGAACTGCTCCAGATGTTGTAGGTGCACAGTTGTTGTTGTAGTGTAGAGGTTTGGAGTCTTAACTGGGTTTGTTGCTTTAGTAGTGGTTTCCACCCTCCATATGTGAAACGTCTCTCTCTGTAATGCCACGAGTTGTTATATTGCATTTTTCTATTGTATTGATGGTTTCTATAATTGTAATGTGATCAGTGGTGGTATTAAGACCCCCACTGAAGGCCCAGGTACCAAATGCATGATCAATGTATCAACATAGAGGTCTCTGTACATGTATGAACAAATCTATGAAGAGTGTCCTTGTATACTGTAGATCACAGGTGTTTCATGATGAAAATTCATGTAGCATGATGTGAATCAGAGTTCGAGGTGACTGTAGAAGTGAAAAACCACCTTCACCACATTTTTGGGTCGATGTGAATGATCAGTAATGGCATATGGGTTAGTTAACTCACCGTCTGTCCACTGCGAATGTCTGTAGAGACATTATCGAACAACTGCAGATCATTAACATTGATGACCCTCATTTGCACTGTTCAAATGTCAAAGCAATAATTAAATAATCTCGGCTGGTGAAGTGTTCAGTGATTCATCTACAGCAGGTTTTTTTTATCCTGGTCAGGTTGGTGGGGGATCCAAATCTTACCTCAGATGAAAGAAGGTGATACAGTGCGTGGATGGAATATTGATCTTCAGTCAATGTTTTTGGGAGGTCGGATGAAACAAGAGAACCTGGAGGAAACCAGGAGGGATATATTGAGGAGAGCATGTAACATGTTGAGAATCAAACCAGAGACCCTGTTTCTGTAAGACTGCAAAGCAACTGCACTGGTGAAGGTTTCAGGAAATATCCTTCTTTCTGTGCAGTACTGCTTCGAAATGCACAACAATCTGGTCTTGGCAATATTGCGTATTTAGCTTTTCTAATATAAGCTTTTGGAGCTAACGGGACCAAAATAAATTAATACAGGAACTGGATTAATTATTAATTATAATGGGCAATATCATTTATTTTCTTTCAGATTTGATACTGAAGACATTCATATCAAAAAAATGTATTTTTAAAACACTCGTTCAAGATCATTTCTGACCACATTTCTTTCATTAAGGTGATAGATCACTACAATCCTTCCAGGTTTTAATGACGCAACGGTTATTTCTTGACCCACAGAACCTCCCAGTTCTTTAATTGATGTAGGCTAATAATTTGACCCTTCTGAAAATTATGACAAATTTTTATGACCACAGAAATCATCTGGCATGAGTGATCTAGAAATGAAAAGCTACTCACTCATCTTTTTTTGGCCAGGCAGTTTCTTTGAGAACGTCATACTACAATATCTCATTTCTTTGCTGGTGCTTGAACGGGTAACATTACGAACACCAGGACTGTGGTAAGAAACCCGGCAAGGTTTGTTGATTAATGAATCCTCAGACTTTATTATTACACGCACTCAAAAGAAGACACTGAACGATTTCTTCAATTCAGTATCACAAGTAACGTAATTAAAAAAGGAGCTTCCTGGAGTGCTGTTTTGATTATGCATGTACTATTTGAAAGGCAGTCTCAATCCTGAACAATCACTGCAATCAAAAATGCTTCATATGTACAGAAGAAAAGCCTTGCACAGCCTTAATAAACCTTTCAAAGGACAACCTGATATTATGGATGTGACTCCAAGCCGAGGTATTGATTCCTATTGGCTTTTTTTTTATTATTAATTATCTAGACTCCTTTTTAGTAACGACCCACATTTTCACATAATCAATCAGCAGCTTATGGGTTTTTCATTTCTCATCTAATTAACCATTTTCCTTTCTGTAATTATGAGCTATCAATCTAATATCAAATGAAAGAAGCTTGATTGAATACATCCACCCACAAGCCAATGAAGTCTGCGAAACATTTCCATCAGCAAGAGCCAAACTAATGGAGTGTCAGTCAAGCGCTAAGTGCATCCTGCATCTTTAAAAAGCCGAGCCGGTTACAACGGGAATGCATTTCGAAGCAGGTATGCGATTCTGTTGTCTTTATTACGCCGTAATGGAAAAAGAGATTGAAATATACGGCTTGGGATCGTCTGCGCTCGGAGACGGCGCTGTGCGGACGCTGCGGCGTCGATCAGAGCGCTCCTTTGCTGTTTGTCTCGGAGTTAATGAGAAGCAGACACGTGATTTAAGTGATGCGCGTGAAAACAAGACGCGGCGACGATTCCTCGTTATTGTTTCAACACCTGGGAGATCAGGAAGCTCATCAAACTGAAGTTCATGTACTGCTGCACCGCACGTAGCATTCCATCTTCAAAGCTCACACTGAGCTCGGATACAAGAAGAGCCGATGTAAATACTAAACAGGAAAACAAAAAGAAGTGGAAGTAGTTTAGCTGATGGCTATGAAAGTCTCAGCTACACTATTACGCTATATTAGTTTACATACAGCAAAGAATGTTAGCTTGTAAGCGCTAAGTGCATTTCTGGAATAACGTTAGCAGTCGAGTATAAAGAGTTCAAACAGATTCCAATGCAGTTAAGAAATTTATTGAATTGAATTCAGGAAATCAGCAAACAAATAAAAAGGGATTTCGCAAAATGTAGTTGAAGGAGAAGTAGATATTTGACTGTAAAATATAGTGAGATTAAAGTAAAAGTCTCTCTAAATGAAAATACTTCAGTAAAGTACACGGAAAAGCAACTTAAGTACAGTAACGAATTATATTTACTTCCTTACTGTTACTCATAATCACACACTCCAGTGCTCATGTTAGTTCTCTCTCCAGGGCTCTGTAGTGTTTATAGACTATAATCACACTCTTGATGTCACCCAAATGAGGATGAGGTTCTGCTTTTGAGTCTGGTTCCTCTCAAGGTTTCTTCCTCATAACATCTAAGGGGGTTTTTCTTTCACCACAGTCTCCATGGAGCTCATCAGGGATAAACACACATCATTCACCTTCACTGTTAAATTCTTTAAAGCTGCTTTGAGACAATGTCTGTTTTAAGAAGCGCAATAGAAAAAAACTTGACTTGACTTGACTTGACTTGACTTGACTTGACTTGACTTGACTTGACTCGACTGTCCACCACTGGACAGTCTCCGTGAATAAATAAAAAACGTTTTTTTGAATGCTGGTAATTGCCGTATTTAAACCTACAGCACGCGTATCATTGATTCTCCTCCGAGACATCAAACACTCTGAGATGTAAACTGAAAATGTTCATGTTCAGTCTCTTCAATACGAATCCAGGAATATCAGCCACACGTACAGCAGGACGTGAATAGGAGATATCCAAAGTTTAATGACGGAGAGAATGAAGTTATAGACCTCCGTGACGACTACGAGAGCGTTGCATTGCAGATCGGTACATGATGAACAAAAACACTGTTGGGGTCATAATGTTCTTACAAACATACACCGATTCACTATTAAGAAATAAACGCCTGGTTTGAGAAGATACAGACAGGAATACAGTCAAATGATCTGCCAGTGAAGTGAGATAATTACACTTAAAATAAGAAAACATAGCTGGGCTTTTGAAAAGAACAAAATATGTCAAATTAATCATTAAAACACTTATTTAGTAAACTGGCCTGTTAATTATTCTTTTTTAAAGTTTGCTTTTATTTATTTGTGTAAAAAGCTCTAAAAAACTGAACCACTAAGCAGAAGAATTCCTTCAAGAATCATCATCATTCTAGATTCTGTCTTAAAATGAGACAAAGCATTTAAACCAGAAACAATATTACTGTATAAATCAAGATTATGCGACGATGTTGAGTCCCTGGGAGTGATGAAGATGGACAGGATTAGAAATGAGTTTATTAGAGGGACAGGGCATGTAGGACGTTTTGGAGACAAGGTGAGGGAGGTGAGATTGAGATGGTTTGGACATGTGCAGAGGAGGAACATGGGGTATATCAGTAGGAGAATGCTGAGGATGGAGCCACCCATTAGGGAGCAGCCGAAAGAAGAAGAAGAAGAAGAAATCAAGATTATTATTACGTATTGCAACTTAGAACATTATTGAATGGATTTTGTCGTCACTGAACATTTAAAAAAGTCAACATAAGAAACTGAAATCAAACTGCAGAACAACTTACTGTAGTAAAAAGTATTTTGTATGATGAAGAAAGTTTCAAAAAATAATAAATATACTGGATAATGATTGGAAAGAGTGGTGACTTTATTACTGCAGACGCTAATATTTATAATTTATTATTAAGTTGCAAATTAAAGTGTCGACATAAAAACAAGAGTTTGGAATAAACAATACAAAGTCCTAAGTGTGATTATTGAGTAATCGTTTACTTGGCAACCTTTAAAAACAGTAAATTCAGCTAAAATAAATTCCTAAAAGATACGAGGACTCAAATGAAGTTTGTAAAGTAACCAACTTTAATATCATCTCAAAATAATGATAAAAATCATTAGATTTGATCAGTAGATTTTTGCAGTGGAAGCATCAATCCTACAGATATTCATATTATTATATGTGATTATTGTTGTAGCGTGTTGTCGTCTTAATGCTTGAACCTCAGCTGGAACCTCAGCTGGAACCTCAGCTGGAACCTCAGCTGGAACTTTGGTTCCTGTGAATGATGAGAAATGTGTGTGAACTCTAAAAGATTGTGTTGCATAATTCTTTTAAATATTCTCTTGTCAGTAATATAGATATCAATCTATTGTTAGTTACAATACCACAGACTACAGGACAGACGTTAATCTTTTCAGAATCGTGTCCTGCTCAACTCGATAACCGTTTTAACAAGCCGTCATTTTCCCCGATACCCGAAGGAGTGTTCGCTGAGCAGGTGCTGTTTACGAAAGCGTACAAAAGCTGGCACTTCTTTCACTACTACATTTCCATGTTACCAACTCGCTCACAATGAAGGATTACGGTGGTGTACGGCTGGCAGGGTTCCTAAATAGGTTGATGGATTATTCCACACACATCTGGCCAACAGCTTGTAAGCGATTGCGAGTAAGCTCTGTTCCCAGGCGTGTTGAGAAGGAAAAAAGCCACGGCGTTGTCATGCTTGAACTCAATCCAAGCGGGGATGAGTGATTCGGAGACACGGCGTAGATGATATTCTGCCAGTGTGATGTCTGTTGTTTGGCAATTATGTCTCTCAGGTGAACAAAATACGAACGACTAACACGCTTTATTGCATGTTTACTCTTCTCTCTGGTATGTGAAATGAAAAAGGAATGAAATGACTGCGGTGTCCTCTGGAGAAAAGGTACTTTTAGACCGATTCATACCGGACATGTGGAGTCAAGACCTCATTCGGTTTCATTTTAACACGCACTTCAATTCATACCAAAAGGGCCTGAAAGTCAAGCGGATGCATCACATTGCCCCTGTTTTCATTTCGTGTCTATTTTTTATTTTATTCCTGAGTTTAGGTTGAGAATTTTATTTTAAATGATATCTACCATGCTGTCATCATTGTATAAGCTGCATATTGCGTAATATATGTTTCTATTTGTATGCTATGATACTCATTTACCACCAACATAAAGAAACTAAATAAAGAAAATAATATGCTAATTATTCCCGGTCACATCCTGATTCTCCAGCGTTCTCCCACACCGCCCCATGAATCCCTCCACAGGCTTCCTGTAGCTGCTCGTATCAGATTTAAAACATGAATGCTTGCTTTCAAAGCCAGAAATGGAACAGCACCCACCTATCTTAAATCATTTATCACGCACTGTTCCACACCAGACCCCCCACCCTCCTCTAGGCAGTGAGGATCTTCTCTGCTCTCTATCTGAAATGCTGGAATGAAAGAACTTGTTATAAAAAAAACCCGTCCTGTATCACACTCGTTTCACACTCTACCAGTCTCTCCAGCAGGGTTTTTAGCCTGATAGCACTCTCAGCCTACAGACCTTGTAAACTGGAAGACACTCTGTATACGATCTCCTTTTCAGGTTCTGGTATTGTGTTCTGTTTTGCACACCAATGAAGGATACAAATTGGTGGGCATTAAACCAGCAACAACATCAGTCACTGTACTACTGTATGAAGTCAGCGTGAGAATTTTCAGTTGGATGCTCACTTACAGTACAGAAGATGGATCATATGTCTTCACTTTCATTAGTTGTTGCTGCACCAAGTCACTATGTTCATGCTAATTACTGTGTGTATGAAGAAACAAGTATGTGTGAGTGCACTAAGTCTGGTATTTTACCTGATGGAGATGTGACTGAGAGTAGGCATGGTTGTGAGAGTGGCTCAGATTGGGTGTGGTAGTTAATTGTTGAGAGGTTGAGAGGTGGCTGATACTGGCCATGATTGTTAATATGGCTAAGAGTGGGCATTTTTGATCAAACTGACTGGAAGTGGCAGGGAGTGGGCATGGACACGGTCCAAAGAGTGGACACGGTTGATCTTATTTATGAGTTGCTCAGGAGCTCCTGGTTCCACAACTGACTGTATTAGTCTGTAGGAAGGTCATCATTAATATTCATAATTATTTATAGTAGTGCTTATTCCCGGTCAGGGAACCAACCCCAGCAATTACGGTTGCACACGCCAGTGCACTCTTAGTGCCAGTCCAAATCCTGGATAAATAGGGAGGTTTGTGTTGGGAAGGGCATCCAGTGTAAAAACATGTGCCAAATCAAACATGTGGATCATGAATATGGATGATCCGCTGTGGCGCCCCCTAATGGGAGATGTTTTTTATTCATAGCAGTGCTCATAATAGTTCTCACTCTTCAGTCTTTGCAACGTTTCAATCAGTTATAAATCACACTCTTGGTGCTAATCAAATGAGAATGAGGTTCCCTTTTGGGTCTGGTTCCTCTCAAAACACCTCAGGGAGTTTTTCCTTACCACACTCACCCCAGGCTTGCTTATCAGGGATAAACACACATAATTCCCTTATATTTTTATTCTATAATTATTACATTCTGTAAAGCTGCATTGAGACAATTAATTGTGAAAGGTACCAAAGAAATAAACTTGAATTGGCTTGAATTAAATGAAATTGAATTGTTAAGACTGACTGACAGTGGACATGGTGGTTGAGAGAGGGTTAGGGTTAGGGTTAGGGTTAGGTATAGAGGTATAGAGTTGGCATAGTTTTTGAAAGTGCCTCCGAATGGTCATGGTTGGGATCACCACTGATCCCTCTCCATATCATCTCTGATCCACTACCATAACATCTATGATCCATCTCCTTGACAACAGTACTTCAGGTCCATACCATCAATGGACCACTTTTATGACCTCAGTAATCCACCCCATACCAGAAGCTAATCCCTTTCCATCATCACTGATCTACTTTCATACCATTAATGATCACCCTTTCATACCATTAACAATGTACTTCCATACCCAAACGGATCCATCTCCATACCATTAATGACATCAGCGATAATAATGATCCTCTCCCATACCACAATTGATCGACCTCCACCCCATACCAGAACTGATTCCCTCCATATAATTAGTAATCTACTTCCATACCATCAATGATCCACTCCCATATACCATCACTGATCCCTTTCCATATCATCTCCATACCATTAAAGATCCACTCCTATATACCAGAAATGATCCACTTCCATTACATTAATGATCCAGCTCTATACCAGAACCGATCCACCTCCATACCATCAATGATTGACATCTATACCATCACTGATCCACTTTTCATAACATCAATAATATATAAATAAATAATTCTGAAGGTCAGTCTGTTGTTCTCTAATTGTGGCAGATTAAATATTGGCTTCCTGAGCAGCGGAGTTACCCAGAGCTGATTAAATAAGCCAGGAAATTTGCCTGAGATCACTGATGCATTGACAATGAGGTACAGGGAGGAGTGCAGGAGAGATGAGACGAGGGTTGTATTTTTAGATTTTACAAATCAGCAAATCCATTCCCCAGTTGCGTTTGATTAAAGAAGGAGTTTAGGGGACAAAATAAAGTCAGGCAGAACTGACGTTTCCTGAGTGTATACGTGTTTCCCTGAGAGTCAGCAGACACTGGACAAACAGAACATAATCTCCATTAACCTCCTGTAGACTTTAATAAAACAAAATCTTTACATATTATTATCTGTGATGTTTGTAATTTGTTCATTGTTGACAGTATTATTGGTTGGATGTCACCAGAGGAGGGAAGTTATAAAGTTCCTGTATTTAAGTAGATTTTTCTGGTATCAGTATTTTACATCATTATTTATTTTTTACACAAATATCTGTACCTTCTCCTTCTTTCATTTTGAAAACAGCCTCGTTACTTTACTTTTAATCTATTTGGTGAAATGTAAATATTTTTTTCAGCCAATAAACCAATTTCCTGTCATTGTATTGCTTTTTCAATCTACCACTGGTGTATTATTTCCTGTCTCACACATCACAGACGTAGGCTTTCCTGATCATCATCTTTTCTCTGCTTGTGTTCTTTATTCAGCCTGGATACATTCATTAGGTAACAAAATTTGAAAATTATTTTTTGTATTAATATATTAATTCGGGCTGTCAAAATTAACACGTTAACGCAAATTGATTCAAACGGCACAAATTTTATTAATGCGTGAGGAATGCAGCAAGCATTTTTGTTTGACCATTTTTATTAAAGATATAAGTAAATAAATTAAAACAGGCGAAATTAAAACCTTCAGCACAACACACGTTTATTCACAACATCCTTTACTCAGATAAAAAAAAAAAATCCAAGATTAAATCAGTAAACATTTGTTTTACTGACGTGCCAAGTCTTAAATCAGCAGCAAAATACGCCATGATGAACACAATGAACCCTCTGGGGTCAACAAACGCACCGGCGCGTTTTGAGGCATTTTTCCCTCATAACGGTGAGCATTTCTGTTTGACCATTTTTATTAAAGATATAAGTGAAAACAGGCGAAATTAAAACCTTCAGCACAACACACGTTTATTCACAACATCCTTTACTCAGATAAAAAAAAAAAATCCAAGATTAAATCAGTAAACATTTGTTTTACTGACGTGCCAAGTCTTAAATCAGCAGCAAAATACGCCATGATGAACACAATGAACCCTCTGGGGTCAACAAACGCACCGGCGCGTTTTGAGGCATTTTTCCCTCATAACGGTGAAACTTTAATTAGTTTGTGTTTTTTGATCGTACAGATTAGAGCAGTGAATCATTTGAATCTGTAAAGGATTTACTTTTATACATATATAACAGCAAAATTAAAAACACTGTGGTTTTGTAAAATAAAGAAAACAGACAGAGGGCGCTCTCTGCCGTCTCTGTCATCTCTCTTCACATACACAAAAATAAAACGACCTAAATCTCAGTAAATATTTGTCTCACAGATATAATAAATATATGTGTAGAAAGCTTAAAATGTCTAGTTTTTAATAAACCAATTCACATCAAAAACAAATATTTTCTATTTTTGTAATTCGTTTGAAAGTTATAAGAGGTACAGTTTCTCCAGTATCACCGCATTAACCGTCCGTGTGGAAACATAACAAAGGTTCCGTTTAGTGTCCTGATAATTTTTACGTCATTTAAAACACCATAATTACTTTAAAACATTTGCAAGAATGTTTTGTCTTCATGCTAGAGTTTTGTTTCACTAATAATAATAATCATACATTTGCATAAAGCATCAATATTTGTCCATGCGCATATTAATTAGTATCAAAAGTATTAATTAAAGGTACATTTGGAACAGATAAAAATGTGCGATTAGGTTGTGATTAATTGTTAATTAAATCGTGACAATCATGCGATTAATCACGATTAGATATTTGAATCGATTGACAGCCCTAATATTAATATGACGTGATGTGACCAGCTTGACACTAAAACAGGAAATAGTAATGACTAGTTTTTACTGAAGTACATGTCAAAGCCCAAACTTCTTTTCTTTAACTTGAGTAAAAAAGTGAAGTCAGAACTTTTACCAGAGTCTTTTAAAACACCAGAATCTGCACTTTTACTTAAGTGAAGGATGTGTGTACATTTGGCACCTCTGGTTGTCACATTGGGACACCATTTTTGCTACCAGCAATGTTTTAACAGGAGAAAAAAAATTCAGTTTAACATCTCAAACCTTTTGCTGTTAGCTCCAACCAAAAAGATCCTTTCTTTCTGACTCACCTTTTTCGACCGCATGAAAAATTCAGCACAAAAGTGTCAGGGACATGGGAACAAATGCTGGTCTCTAAGGCTACGTCTACATCGATTTGGATAAATCTGAAAAGTGTGTTTTTATCTAAAAACACTCATGTCTCTAATCTGCACGTGAGCAAAAACTAAGACGCTTTGACCTGCCTCATTTACGCCTGGTGTTTTTTAATTACCGGATTTTTGAAACGTCGCAGCAATGAAAAAACAATTAGTCATCATTTCGAAAACATTTGTTTATACACACAGTCCACACTGCGACGCAAAAACACCATGTTCAAATGTATCCCCTTTGGAGAGGGTTTTTAAAAAGCTGTGTCTCAGTGTGGACGGTTGGCCAGAACAGAGAGAAAAAAAAACATTTTCGAACAAAAACATAGTGTGGACTTGGGTTTAGTCTCAGAATGCCTTGCAGATGTACGACAGCCAGTCAGTGATCTATGAGATAATGAGCGCGGTGGCACTGATGCCAGGACTCGCATGAAATTTGAAGCTGTGGAAGATGAAAAATGACAGCATCCATGGTGGTATTTTGGATCATGTTCCTGGTGATGGAGATAGATATAAGGCAAAAGTATAGTTTTTTCAACCATGTGTGGTTCCTCCTCGAACTCAGAGACACATGATTATATCAGACGTCTTCGGATTTGGTAGCATGGAATTTTTTCTTCATTTTAACTAGGAGAACCAAACCTGTTCCAAGACAAAGCGGCTTTATAAAGAAATGTGCAGGGTTCTTACACATTTCTCGTTTTAGAATTCCAAACTTTTCCAGACTCAAATATGCAAAAATAAATATCCAAAATAAAGTTTTAAAATTCCAACTTTAACAGGCGTTCTATTAAAATATCCGATGTGTGTCAGAGTCAGAATCTCGGATGTTTGCTACCATATTACCAAATAATCACCAGAAGGTTGTGGTTTCTGCAGCTCACAGATCCACGTTCGATGTACAGCATTTTATTCCAACAGAAATTCTAGAACACTCAAATGTTTATTATTTAGAAATGTCTTTTTTATACTGCAAACCTTCAGTCCTACAGCAGCAGAAGGATTGTTCATGTGCAGTTCACCAAGAAAACTACAAAACAGAACTATTCAACAAGTCCATTAACAAAAACACATTTTGGCCACATTATCACAATATGTTTATGTTTGAAAATTCATAAACATCTACCCATTTTAACCTTCTGTCCAGACCAAGACGTCGTTTTCAATCAACGAAAATTTTGCTTTTTGAAAACAAAGTTTTTTGTTTTAGTCATTTGTCATGTCTTTTTAAAGAGCCGGAAATGAAAAACGCCAGACTTTTGGGAAAAGATTAAAAATGAAAAAGTGGACGTGAAGCTTTTTTAGACGAAATCAAAATGTTTGAAATGTATCTGGATTAGTGTAGCCTTTTCTTCATTAAAAAAAAAATATTTTTACAAATTGTATATTTTACAAAAACGGAACGGTGTAATAGTATGGAAACGCAAATGTTTTGTTCAGTGTATTTTTTTCGCTTGCACTAATCCAGACCAAGAAATCAAATTCAGACCAGTGGTCCAGACCACTCAAAATCAAATTCCATACTTTTTTCATACATTTCCAAAACACGTAGGAACCCAGGATATGGTTTATATGGCTTGAAGCTAAAGATATTAATCGTCCTTCTTTGAGCTCCTCCACAAGCACAAAGCTACTGAAACACTTTCTCAGAAGAGTGGATCTTATTATAAGGGCTAAAAAGGATTCAATGTGGAATGGGATGTTCAAAAAGAAGCACATAGCAATCATATGATCAGGTGTCCACAAACATTTCTGACTTTATAGTTTATAATCTCTGTGTGCATTGATGTTTTTTTCACTACTGCTGATGCCAAACTTTGACATTTTTCACACCTTGGAATCTGTAGTTCAGGATTGACTTTACGTCAAATGGTGCAACTCGGGTCGAGAACTAAAGAAAGTCAAGACAATCATGTTCACCTCCCAAATGATTGTGATTGGAAGATGTTTGATTAAACCAGGTAAAAACAAAGGGTGCTTTTACCTGCCAAATTATTGCCACACAAAAAGAAACCATTCTAACAATTTTCCTAGACTTTTATTTAAAAACTCTCAGGCAAAGCAGGACAAAAAAAAGTATCTCCACAAATCAGTGGAGCATTAAAATAAAGCCCAACAAATTAATTTTAAAGAGAATGTACTGAGTCAACTGATTTATAACGGTCCAGGATAAATATGGCTTTCTTGTGAAAATTAATTATAGGTTATAATCTTTGATTTCTCTCTCTCTTTTATTCGTTAATTTTTGTAATGAGTTGACATCGAGTTTAAATCTGGAGGTGTTCAGAAGAAAAGAAGCACCTTCTCTGTCCTCGTCTGACTCATACTTATTTCAGAAGTGGCTATGTTTGGCCATTTCCAGGCGGCGGGATCGAGCAGCGTTAACACACGTTGGCACGTTCGTTTCTGCTCATTTCATTTCCCCGTCAGAGTGATTTCATCCCGAATAATTAGACGGATTCACTTTAGGAAATGAAGCCGACAGCATTTAAGCAGCGAGCACTCTGAGATGAAAATTCAAAGATTTATGGAGATCAACCTTAAGCTTCTGTCACCTGAAAACCAGGTTTTACGTTTTTATTAATTACAGATCCATCAACTGTCACTTTTAGTACCAGAATCTGTAAAGCAATGAGTGGCAGACTTTTAAAATGGATCATTCATTACCAGTATTGGACCGTGGGTTTTACACCGAGACCTTCAGTGGTGCCCTGCCTGAATCAATCCACCTCTTAATTCCATCATTATGACACCATAGAAACCATCAGTTTTATAGAGAAGTGCAGTAGAACAGAGCTGCATCACAGACAGGAACCTCATACAGCGAGAATGAACATTATCACTAAAGCAAGAAACCCAATGAACACAGTTCAACACGTCTCCTTTCACTGGAGCCACAACTGCATCCCCCACATCATCTCCAGCAGAAGCATCGATATTCACCTCATAAAATCACTCCGGGTTTCCCCTGCGTTTTTGTGCATTTTTTCTAAAGAAAATAAAAGTATAAATAGTTATTAAAAAAGCTTACAATTTGTTTTGGCGATGTTTCTTCACGATGTCCAGCTTTTGTTGAAACGTCTTGTGAATGTCCTTGTAAGTGTATCTGAGACCCAATCAGTTTTCTTCGTGGCCCTAGTATGAACTAGAGTGCCTGGTTGGGACCTGGCCATCGTTTTGGGGGCTCTGTCTGAGTCCCCCTTCGAGCCTCTAGCTGAGGCACCTTTCCAGCAAGACCACGTTCTTGTTGGCCATCTGCTTTATCAAGAGAGTAGGGGACTTGCAGGCCCTTTCTGTGGCCCCCTCCTTCATGGAGTTTACCCCAGGTGTGACTAGTGCCTTCCTGTACCTCCGTACGGGTTAAATCCACAAGATGCCCTCGTTTGTTTAGCTGTTCAGCTGTTTTTTAATTCCACAACGACTAAAGAAACGCATTATCATAGGGTCTCTGCCCATAGATTGCCCGGCCAAGGTGCGTGATTACCCAAAATGGCGAAAACGTAGACCTTTAGGGTGGATGGAGCCAACCCTTTGGTGAACTGTCCCTAGAGAAAATCCAGCACCGAACCAACTGGGCAGTGGACTGGATCCAGCTGGTGGCCTCGCTGGTGACGGCCTGCGTCCAATTTCTGACTGATTACACACATATTTCAGAGCATGAACACATTTAGGCGCATTCCCAAAGCGTTTGGACGCAGCTCGAGTTCCTGAAAGGAAACAGGTTGTTCTAGCAGAGTTGCACCGAAGAAAAACGCTATAAAATAAAAAGAATAAACTATTGGGAATAATTTAATATATATTCATGGACAAAAAGATATTAAAGCATAAGTCAGTGTCTCTGATAGAGTGAAGACTCACCACAGTATAAGAGCTACAAGGATCTTAATAGAAATGGACTCTGATGGCATTTGTTATTATTAAAACCAACATCTATCTATCTATCTATCTATCTATCTATCTATCTATCTATCTATCTATCTATCTATCTATCTATCTATCTTCCTTTTTCTTTCTTTCTTTATATGTATCAAGCCTTCTTTCTTTTTTCTGTCTCTCTATCTATGTCAAACTTTCTTTCTTTCTTTTACACTAACACACTGGTATTTTCACTCCTTGTTGTGGTGAACTTTCTCTTTTGAAGTTTAAAACGCATTCATCCATGCTATACCGCGAGAGTGCGATTCCTTCCCCGTGTCTCTCGTGAGCTCAGGTGCGTCTATACCCTGAATACACTTGATTTAAATGTCTGTGTATTCGGTGTCTGAGTGACAGCTGGTGCATTTCTTCATACCCAGTAACGTAAACATCCTCTTTTTTTTCGTTCATTCGTTTTTCACTGATGGACGTCAAATGTTTAGAGAAAACCTGAGTGTGTGTGTGGAGGGGGTGTAGTGGCAGCATGTATGCTTATTTATTTAATAATCTGATTCATCATTAGAGATATTTAGACGTTAAATGTATAATGTATTGAATATGTGCAGCTACCTGTACAACTGGTACTGAAATCTGAACCTAAAGACTGAACCATAAACAGAAAATGATGTCCAACACAGTCGAGAGTGAAAATCACTATTGCGAGCAGAGGAGGCCATTAAAAACAAACCTTTTGTGACAAACAGAAAAATGGATATACAGAGAAGATTCAGGAAAAATGTTCTTATTGACCACTCTACAGGATGGAACATCCTCCCGTCCACTACTGTGCTCGAACAAACCCAACCTGCTTTCTGTGAATGTTTCTCACCATCACTTCCTCTTCAATACCTCCTGCTCTTTCATTATCAAAAATACCATGGTCTCAGAAGCCCATGCTGGGTGCACTGACCTTTGGCAAAGAGTCGAGACTTTTCTTTTCTATAAAGGATTGGTTGTGAAAAGAAAAAAACTGACTGCATGTCTATAATAGTCCTATTTCGTATAAAGAACGTTACCTGACCCGGATCATGGAAGAAATATACAGCATTTATATACAGCTGAAGAAACATTGCATAGACAAAGGTTTGTGGAAACCTGACCATAAGATTGATATGTGCTTCTTTTGAAACATTTATTCCACATTTCAATTTGCCGTTATAGAAATTTCCACTTCTCTGGAAAATTTTCCACTTGATTTTTTTGGGGACTTGTGGAGTCTCATTCAGCTACAAGAGTGGAAGTAAAGTCAGGTAGTGATGTAGGTGAGAAGGTGAGGAGGCCTGGAGTGCAGTCAACATTTACATTCATCCTAAAGGTGTTCAGTAGAGTTGGAGCTCAATAGCAAACCGTAAAGTAGATCTTCATGGGGCTTTGTTATGCTGGAACGGGTTTGGTTTGGTCTCTCCAAAAACAAAGACACAATTTGTGTTCCTCCACCAGTCTGAGGAAGAATTTACTTTTAAATGTAACACTAGCAGTTACCTGAGAGCTGTAGTTGTTGATGTAACTCTTGCTTTTATAGCCATTGATCGTACAGTTTTTTTTTTTGTGGCTGCATGTAAGCTGCTAACATTTAGTCAATACCACCCTGTGTTCTAAATCGATATGCGGCTAACATGACCTCGTTGATATTACATAAAAAAACTCTGAAGAACAACAGGTAGCTCCGTGAAACAGGTCGCCTGTGAGAGAAGGACAGAAGAGAAGGTGGAAGTGAAGTGATTGAGCTTCCAAAAGAAAAAGAAAATGAATGTAGAAACTGCTTTCGTGGGTTTGAATAGCGGTACTGAAAGGCTAGCGTGCGGCGCGCGGCGCGTCTGATTAGCCGTGAGTGAGCGCGTCTGTACCATTCTTCATCCCGTTACTCATGCAGCATGTGAGCATGTCTTTACCGGATGATTAAACCCGAAACATCTAAACGAGGACGATCCGGAGAGGAGACTCCACGTCAAACCCGATTACCACCAACATCACGCAATCGCATGCAGATTCACTCTCACTGCGGGGTATCTCTCATCGCTAGCTGCTTCGTACGTATCGAAATTAGAATCGCATCCGTATTAGAGATGCACATCCCAACAGCGTTCCATTCTCCTGCACATCAAACCTTTTTTCTTCCAGGAGAGAGTTTTCTACAGTCGCACACCCACACTGAGAACCCATACTCACACACACTTTCACCAGAACCACTGAGTTCCCTTTCTTCTGTGTAGCCTCGCTTTTGTTAGATCTTAATTTCTTTATTACACACATTCCCTCTACGAACAAAAATGTTGGGACACTTGACTTTTTAAAAAATTAGCACAAATTTGAAGGTACACAATTGTACCGGACGTCTTTGGATGTGACAGCAGGTAATTGTCCCTTCACTTAAACTAGGAGACCTAAAACCTGTGCACAAAGGCAGCTCCATGAAGATCCAGGGTTGGAGTGGAAGATCTCCTGCTTCTTATAAACTGCCACATTAATCTGTAAATATAAACAAATCGCAGGTTGTCATTTGACACTAAATGATGCTCTATTTATGATTTAGCATGCAGGTGATCAGTGTGAGAGTGAAGACCCTGATAAAAACCCTGGACACTGGATCTGTTACTCTATAATTAGTAGATCAGAACCTACAGCTGGATTTCCGGAGACATAAGAGGGCTTATTTAAAATGTATTTCATGACGTTCGAGAGGGAAAAAACACACTAAAGTATATTTTACTGAGCTTGACGAAGCATTTAAAGATCACTTGTGACTTGTTCAAAGCATTCTCACATACACACACACACACACACACACACACACACACACACACACACATATACACCCTCATTCAATTGCTACCCGTACCCTTGACAAAATATAATTGAATTAAGTAAAACAGAAGGGAGGGATTCGAGGCAGTCAGTTATCTCAAGGCTGTTTTCTTGCCTGGTTTTAGGAAATTAGCGACTCCAAAGGCGCTAATTGGCCGCGTGTGTATCGATGCCAGTGTGATGCTAAAAGCCCTACATTTAGTGCCTGGAATTAAAAATGAGCCTCCTTGTCATGATGAAACAGTCAGGGCTTTTCTTTACAGGAAAACAAACAACGCATTCATTAGGACCAGTCAGTCTCGAACAGGAGCCTCCTAGTGGTTAGGATGAGTGGAACGCTGCAAGGAATGTGATTTTCATTGCGCAGGTGATTATATATATATATATATATATGCCATTTATTCTTTAACCATCAATTTTCTTAGAATTTTCACAAGCACCATCTGTTTAAAGATTGTTAAAGAGCAAATTCTTTTATTTCCCACACTGGTATTTGTTCAGGTTTAAGCTTTAATTAATTGCAGTAAATCTGCCATGAATGCTTTGGATTTCAGATTCATATTCTGTCCTTGATACGTTCTTCAGTCTCACTGAACAATGCTGAGGAGAAAAACTTTTTTTTCTTTCTGTTTAAAATATTGATCTGTGTTGCATCTATGGGTTTATTCTTTTTTCCTTTTAAAAGTGTAAAATAATTCCCTGAAGCTAAAACAATATTGAGGACTAGGCTTGGCGTAGGGTTTTGTTAGAGATGGTCAGGGTTAGAGTTGAGGTTTGACAGGAGTTAAGTTGAGGTTTGGTTAGATTAGGCCTAGGCTAGGGTTGGGGATTACCAATGGCCCAGTTGACATTTACTTCTGAACATTATGGCAGACGCACCATTTTTACTGAGGGTTTACAGACCATGTTCAGGGGCTTAAACACTGGAAGCTTGGTGGCACTGGGAAAAGTCTAATATCTTAACCAATGGACTTCCACTTCCTTTTGACGCTTGGGTAAAGCTAGGACTAAGCTACTGTACTGAAGACTTGGACCAGACTGAGACTGAGGTTGGAGTTTACCAAAGGCTGATATTTGATGTGCGGTTTATTTGGGTTTGATCTTTGACTGGAGTTCAAAATAACAATCACACAATAAACACAGGAAACCAAACAATAAACACAATAAAAAACAATTAATAAACAACAACAAACAAAATAACACAACAAATCAAACAATAGACAGATCAAATTAAACAATAAACACAACAAACAACAAACACAAAAAAATTGGACAATAAACACAATAAACAATAAACATAACAAAATTAAACAATAAACTCAACAAACAATAAACACAACATAACTTAATAATAAACACAACAAAACAATAAGCACAATAAAGGATTGTATTTAGCAGCGTCAGTTTGAAAATAAATCGTTTAAAACTTGTATAGAAGTTTCAGGACGGAGTTCCTGATGGTGTCAGACATGAGATTTGGAACAGTTTAAGGCTGAAGGCTGTTCGCCCGTCGCCTGATAATGAAACGATGATCGAGGCCGTGAACTAGCAGCGAGTGCAGGCTGTGTTCTCCTCTTTACACATGCATGAGGTGGCACCTCGATCCATTTCATGGTCAAAACCAACGCTGAAATCAGTTTGGACCCAAAATCAGTTGTTGTGCTGTTTTGAGAATGGACCCGAGATCCATTAATGGAGGAAGACAGCAGACCTCGACTGCAGCGCTGTTATCACCTGACTGAGAAGATGAGAAGGTGTTACAGAGGGATTAATGTTTTTCACTCGAGTCGAGTCAAATGTGATCGATCGTAGTGTAGATGTCGTTGCTATGGCTGGAAGGGGCGGGGCTAATGCTGACGTATCAGGCCATACATCCAGGAAATTAGCAACATTACCCAGAATGTCTATCCATCTCAAGCTGGACATCATCCAGATGGAGCATCTTCTGAACACAAGCTCGTTTACAGAATGGGCTCAGAGTCAGCTGAGCAGTGGAGGTTGTGTAGGAGGAACATCGGTCTAAATGATCTCAGTAGCGAAGAAAAAATTCCTCTGTTTCATGCAGTGAGCTGATTTATAACACGCTTCTGCATCACGGACAACGTGACGGCTGGAGGTGTGAGAAGGTCATGTGACTTAATATAAATAAATAAACAGATTTATTTATTTTATTTTTTTGTCCTATGAGTGCGTTTTATAGCAGCGAACACAAACAGGGACAAAAAATTAGAAACACAACAATAAACACAACAAACCAAACAATAAACACAACAAACAAAATAAACACAAATAAACACAACAAACCAAAACAGTAAACACAATAAACACAACAATAACTAAACAGTAAACAAAAGAAATGCAATAAAAAAATAAATAAATAAATAAATAAACACATTAAACACAACAAACCAAACAATACATTTGAACATCAATACACACAACAAACCAAAAATTAAACACACACACACACACCCACCCACACACACACACACACACACATAAAAAACCACAACAAAACAAACAGAAAACTTATAAACAAGCCAAGCAATAAACACAAACAACAATTAACACAACAAACCAATTAATACACACAATAAACACAAAAATAAACACAACAAATAAAACAATAAACACAAACGGATCAACAACAAAAAAAACAAAAACAGACAATAAACGTGATATCTGGAGTGATAGCTATCATGGAACCACCTGCCCCGTCAACGCACCTAAATCCTACTGAACTGCTCTGAGATGAAGAAGAACATCTCACACTAGTGAAGAACATTGCTGGTAAGTTTTACAGGAGACAGCAAAATGTTTCAACTGAACGTTTGGAGAAACAAAGTGTCCAGATGCTGAGTGCGGATTTTTCAGTGCAAATAAAATGCAACATCTGGACCTTTATAGATTTGTTTGTTTAGAGGTTCAGAGTAAATCTTCAGAGTAAATCTTCATATTGTCACATTAGTGGGTTTGATGCATAGAAACAAAAGGAACCTGCACGTGTCCCTCAAACACCATAAGAGATTCAGAGTTTACACATATTTAACAAACCTGTATATTATTTACATACAATCTTTTTTTGGTTTACTTTCATTTCTCCTGTGGCATTAGTTCATGTGGAATATCAGGACATTCAAATAAAAGAAAGAGAACACACACACACACACACACACACACACACACACACACGTAAGCAACAGCCAAAAATATAAGTAGGAACACAGAGAAACCCATCAGTGAAGGTCTGACACAGAAGGAGTGGGCTGTGAAATAGAGCCTCGGTAAAACCACACACACACACACACACACACACACACACACACACACACACAAACCGCCCACACATCCTCCCTCAACAACCAGCATTATAAAAAAGAGGCCATGGTAAAACAATCCTGCTCAGAAAAATCAGGAGACAAAAAACTGTGAGTCGATGGGAAAATATTCAACATGATCAGAATTCCTGACGCCTCAGACGCTCCAAGCTCCTTGTCTCCAACCCTGATGGAGCTCCTCATCTCAAACCCTGACCAAGTTTCTCGTCTGGAACTTTGACCAAGTTCCTCATCTCGAACCCTGATAGAGCTCCTTATCTTGAACCCTGAAAGAGCTCCCTGTCTCTAACCCTGACAGAGCTCTTCATCTTGAACCCTGATAGAGCTCATCATCTCAACGCCTGTTGGAGCTCCTTGTCTCTAACCCTGACAGAGCTCCTTGTTTTGAACCCTGAAGGAGCTTCTCATCTCAACACCTGTTGGAGCTCCTTGTCTTGAACCCTGACAGAGCTCTGTGATTTGAACCCTGAAGGAGCTCCTCATCTTAAACCTTGATAGAGATCAACGTCTTCAAGCCTGTTGGAGCTCCTCATGCTAAACCCTGATGGAGCTTCCTATCTTGAATCTTGATAGATTTCCTTAAAAGAGAGCTTTTTATCTTGAACCATGGAACACACACATCTGCTCCATGTCCATCTTTATCTCTCTGTTTCTGTCTGCCTCTGTCTCCTCTCATCTCTGTGTTTTTTCTTTCTGTCTATCTTTCTCTAATTTGAGAATAAAGGGGTGCTTTTAGTTTGTCTCTCTCTCTATTCTTTATTCTCTCAGTCTGCCCCTCTCTGTATGTCTCTCTCTTTCAGTCTCACACTCATTTCTCTTTCTCTCTCTCTCACTCTTTCTGGCTGTTTTATTGTCTCTCTATCTCACTTTGTCTTTTTCAGTCTGTATTTATCTCTCTGACTCTTTTTCTCTCTCTGTCTCTATTTCCCTCAGGCTCTTTTTTTGGACTATATCTCTCTTTGTCTCGCTCTGTCTCCATTTATCTCTCGCACTTTTACTCTTTTCATTCTCTATCAAAGAATGTGTACATCTCCATTTCTAGCAGTAAACTCTACACAGAGACGCAGTGGATGAGAAAGACAGGACCGGCTCCGTAATGATCCCAGAACATCAGAGACGTTATGTACCGAAGGAACTGAAGGAATTCGAGATCTCCAGCTTGGTGAGGACAGAGCGTCCCTCGTTTAATGTGGGGTTTAAAAACGCTCAACTCACCTCTCGAACATTACCATAAAAGCTTTCTGTAGTCACTGTAAGCTGAAATGTGTCTCTTGGTAAAAGCTCAATATTGAAGTGAAGCCACTTATCAGTAAACCGTATCCCAGACGTCTGGCTCAGAGCTTCTCCAGAACGACAGGGCTTGAATGCAGTGGTTCAACAAAAAGTGCTTTGAAGAATGAAAACAACTGAACCGATGACAGGCGTGTGAGGAGCGAAGGCTGGATTGTCTGGTCGAGTCCAACTGAAGAGCTTCTATAGATCAGGTTGATGAAAGCATTCATACTGGTTCTGATAGAAAGGAGTCAGAAGACACAGAGCATCACAGCTTCCTGCTCATAAAAGTGCACAGTGGTGGAGATGATCAGAGAGCCCATGCTGACCCAAGTACACACCGCAGACCTCCACCAGTGGATACCTGAGCATCAGACCTGGACCATGGAGCAATATAAGAATGTTGTGATTGATGTTTCTGTCCCATCATGTGGGCGTCTGGGTTCTGGTGAAAGCAGGGTTATGTTTACACTATTACATTATACACAATATGGCAAAAGTTTGTGGACAACAGAAAATATGCTTCTTTGTGAACATCTCATTCCACATCAAGTCTCCATTTGCTGTTATAATGAGCTCCAAGCTTTGGGAAGATGTTCCACTCAATTTTGTGGAAATTTGTGGAGATTCATTTAGCCACAAAGGCCTCCATTTTTCAGGGAAGATGTTCCAGTAGATTTTGTAGGGATTTAGTGGAGATTTATTCGACCACAGGAGTGGTAATAAAGTCAAGTACTGGATGTAGGTGAGGTGAGGAGGCCTGGGGTGCAGTCAGAGCATATATATATATATACACTTTTATTCCAAACCAGCATGACGTGTGCTTTCACATTTCTGTTCTGTAGCTGTATATTTGTTCCCCTGTGGTTGTACAGTTACACGTATTCGTAAACAAATCTAACAATCGCATGGCGGATGAAAATACAGCGTCTGGATGAAAACGCGTTCCGCGAACACGCCGACGCCACGGCGGCTCCATCCGTTTCCCTCCAGCTGGTTTGTATCCGAATCTGAAACAATGCGTTAGCCGTGATTGTTTTGCTCATTAAATAGCCGCGGCTCTCACGCTCGGCGAAGAATGCCGCCCATTAGCAGCGTTGCACCCTGGGATGCGAAATTCATAAATCCCAAGCTGTCAAGCGTCTCGAATAGCGGCGTTCAAAACAAGGCGACGCGACGTACGGCGCCGATAATTAATATACGCGCTCGAGCAAAATATCCTGACAGCAGCGTGTTTTTTCTTTAATCCGGAGCTAATTGAACATCTGTGCACAGGAAATGTCACTGTATGGATTTTTACCTTAAAGTTCCACACGCATCATGATATTAATTAGTAAACAGATTGTTTAAAAGCAGGCGAGGATCCTGTCTCGTCCCGTCTCGTCTCGTCTCGTCTCCTCTCGTCAAGTCTCGTCTCGTCTCGTCTCCACATTGAAAGTATATTTTTAGCTAAAAACTCTGGTGTTTCCGTCCTGCTAATGAAACACAAAAGGGATTTTCGTGAGTAAAAAAAGGATTTATCCATCTGTGTGTATAAACGTGCAGGAAAATCCTACGCCTCACTTTTATACTTTATAACCCTCGAAAAAGTTTCTTTTGTTTGTTATTTTAAGGTCGATCTGAAATGTATGTATTTAATTGTGTAATTTTGGATTTTTCAGGCTTGAAAATATTTGACGGCGAATGTACGTTGCCTTCAAAACTTTATTTAAAATAAAAAAAAAAAATCTAAAGAAGGTGCTTTATAGAGTGCGATTCTTTTCTTCACAAATCCCAATGATGTTGAGAAGCTGAGGTCAGCCATGATCCAGCACCCTGCAGCACAGACAGTTAAGGGCCTTGCTTAAGGTAGCTTCAGTTTAGAGATCCCGGGATTTGAACCCCTGACCTTCTGATCAGTAACCCAGAGCCTCAGCTACCTCGCTACCACTTCCCCAGAAAAGAAAAGCTGTTGTTTCTAAGCACTAAAGAAGAAAACAGGACCAGTTTGTTTATTTTCTCTGTTTGTTGTAATAAAACCACACAAAATCTGATTAATGCCCTAAAGTGTGCAATATTTCCAATCTATCATCTAATTGAACATCAGATACTGACCTGGACATTAAAGTGAATTTTTTTGAGGAGGAAATTTGCACAAATTATCAGTAATATGATACAAACCTATGGCTACATATTTAGAGATCGCAGAAATCTATTAGTACATCAGTATACAGGGCAGGTGGTGCAGGGTGGGTGGATCAGGTTTGGGGTGGTGCAGGACGTGTTTTACAGGGCTGGGTGTGCCGAGGTGGGCTGAAGTGTGGTGGTGCAGGGCAGGGTGGGTCAGAAAGCGTAAGTTCTCCGTAGACCTGACAAGGAAAAAATTGTTTTTTTTTTGCATACGGTGTGATTTATAATGAATAAATGAATGAGTATGTGTGTGTGTGTGTGTGTGTGTGTGTGTGTGTGTGTGTGTGTGTGTGTGTGTGTGTGTGTGTGTGTTTGTGTGTGTGTGTGTGTGTGTGTGTGTGCGCGCTTAAAGCAAAAATAATCAGGTCATACTCGATCAATTTTCTTAAAATCAAGCCCACGGGTTAAACACTAATCCCACTGCCACCATTTCAGTTCAGTGCTGTAGCTCTGTGTGTGTGTGTGTGTGTGTGTGTGTGTGTGTGTGTGTGTGTGTGTGTGTGTGTGTGACTCACAAGCCCTCTTTAAACACTAATTATGGCTCGATGACTAAAGCATGACATTACAGTTGGTGTGTCGCTGCTGTAGACGGCTGCGAGCTGAGACTCGGTTATAATTGCTGATATTGAAGAGCAGAAGAAAAATAAAAATCAGTGGTGTGGATCGACTTTATTCATTCCTGAAGTCTGGAAGCAGAGCAGCTCTGATTAGGAACTTACAAAGTAAAGCTGGTTGTTGTTGTTGTTGTTGTTGTTGTTGTTGTTGTTGGTGTTGTTGTTTCTCGTCTTGCTTTCATCAGGGACCTAAAACTCACTTTATAAAAAAGATATATCTATAATCAATAAAAGGTAAAGAAATTAGATAGACAATTAATAAATAAATAAACTGTGTTTGGAGAAAACAATTACCACCATATCCACTACTATCACAATTACCATCACCACCTCTATCACATTACCATCATGACCACCATCACCACTACTATCACAATTACTATCACTACCACCATCACCAACACCACCATCACATTACCATCATCACCACCATCATCAACACCATCACCACTACTATCACAATTACTATTACTACCACCTTCACATTACCATCATCACCACCACCACCACCACCACCATCACCATCAACACTACTATCACAATTACCATTACAACCACCATCACAACAACTAACACATTACTATCACCACCACAATCAGTTAACAGGCTGGATGTATGAAAATTATTCTCCTGATTTTGTCTTGAAGATAATATTTTGGATTTATTTTAGGGAAATAAAAAATAACCAAAAAAATCCAAATAGGATTGATCTGTGATCGTAGTCAATGACCTGAGGAGTGTGTCCCCTGCTGACCAGGAGGGTAATTAGTATCACACACAAACACACACACACACACACACACACACACACACACACACACACACACACACACACACACACACACACACATTAATATACAGCAGGAATAGTTGTTTTTCCAGTGAATTGGAAATATTAATGATGATTTATAATGAAGGGTGCAGTGTAAACATGCCCCACTAATCAATCAGAGCATCATAAATAGCTGATTAAGCCGACAGAGGGATTTCTGTTCTCTCGTTCTCCCCTCCCTCCGTCCCATCTCTCCGTCCGAAATAATGACATAATTACACGACTCGTCTGGTAGACCTTTAGAAAAAGTGGAGAGCGGTGATTTGATTGCGTTTAATGATTTTTTTCCTGTTCAAACAGGAAGTCATGATGGCATGTTGAAGTCACGCTGCAGCCAATAAGGATCGAGATACATCAGCCCATGTCTATACATATTTAAATAAATAATAAACGTTGTTTATTTACTTAAATAATAAATTGTTTGTATTTACGGCACAGGTGTATAAATACTGCATTAAGACTTTATTTACTTTATTTATTTATTTAAATCAAATAAATAAACGATGTTACTGTATATCCTTGAATAAATGAGGTTGGAAATTTCATATGCTCTCCTTGTGTCCATCTGGGTTGCCATGTAATGGCAGGATTCAGCGATTCACATCTGTGCATCTGCATAAAAGTTAACGATGTGATGCGTTCATTTAGTGTTGATTGGATACAAGGTGGAATTTTTATAGTGATGCATCATTTTAAACATTTCGTTAGTAAAAAAAAATGTATTTATATAGAATTATCAGTAGATGCGTCGATTTCTGCAGAAACTGTTTCTCGAGTGCTTTCTCTCAGCACCGCTGCTGCTACGTGAATATGATGTATCCCAACACTACGGAGAGCGAGGCGTGTCCTGAGACTCACATAGAATACAGATTAACATGGCAGAGGCAGAGCTGTATCTTCCTGCAGACACAACAGGAAAAGAACGTCTGGTTTTACTTCCTCATTATTTTATAGCACCACAAAGTTAAATGATGATTTGCTGTCTGTCTGAAACAAAGAAATAAACCAATATCTCTCACATTTAATTTCATTTTCTCCCCATTCCATCGTATCGTATTAAACGCACCGTAATTCGGGGGGGAATCGTATCGTTCCTCATCAGTAGCTGCTTTATATGTATCCGAAATCATATCGTTGGCATCGAGATGCGAATCGAATTGACCTCAGTTATGGAGATGCACATCACTAATGTAGCGTAGATACTGTAGACTGATGACTCAAAACTGCCCCATTTGATTTTGTATGCAGGATGAACTCCTGACCCATGAGCAGCGTTCCGGGGATGTGACTCGAGATCTATAGTGATACCGAAGATCAAAAATGTTTAAATTATCAAACAAACAAAAGGAGAGTAGAAATGATTTAGTTTCACTCTTTTCCCAGATTATTAACATATTTAAATGTCTTTCAACATTGTTTTGTTCTTTAAAGTTTTACATGTTCTTCATGGAAATCTCCAGGCTTAAAGGAAAATCTACTGAAGCAGATGTTTCTTGCTACGATTACCAAATGATCTATCAAACATCAACCTTTTATTTAACTTCTTCTCGGTGATCTCTTTCCGTTCCTAGCAGGACACCTCCGATTACTATATGACTGATTTTGATTCCATTGTAAGACCTCAAACCATCACATTTTCATGCTCAGACCTCAGGTTCCTCCTGTTCCTGAGGGACGTCGCAGTGTCTTCCCTCACAGTCGGCAAATTAGCCTTGAAGGATCACCGGAAGAAAGCATTTCAAGTTTCTGCAGGAACTTTGAGGGTCCTGGCATCAGTGTAGGATCATGGATATTAATTCAGTAAACTCAGAGTGACTCTTGTTCATTTCTCTTCATTTAACCATCTCCTGATGTTGGAAACAGTCTGTTAAGGACACGTCTCTAGGGGGTGTCTGTTTCTCTGTTTGTTTAATGTGGTTATGCAGGGTGAAATTAGGTCCAGTGCATCATCAGGAGAATAAAGTCGTCCACTTGTGCCACCTGATCCTTTTTGCCGACAGGCTTCTTCAAATCGTTTATCCAGATTTTACCTCTTAAATTGTTAACAGAGCTCGACAATCTGGCTTCCACCTGAAACTGCTATCTGCAGAGCCCAAACATTACACCAAGACATCTGGTCAGACTCCTGTATTCTCCCATTTCAAATTACATTCTATCCAAAGTTTCAGCTGCTGGATTCTTTTTCTCAGATTACAAATGACTAATGGTATTGAGCCTGTGGAGTCTTTTATGAGACAAATGCATGTTCTGTTTGTTTTTATGCAACAAACTCATTAAAAGATGTGATCAGACTCCCTCACCCCCACACTCACACATGGAGGTGAACGTTTAATGGTTTGGGGTTGTTTTGGAGCAGAGAAGATTCTGGAAAGTGAAAAGAATCCTGAACCAACACGGCTCCTATTCCACACTTCAGCACCATGAAGTTCGGTCTGGAATGCGGCTCTTTGGAAGCGACTTCACCATACAACAAGACGATGAGCTGAAGAGCACGTCTGAGTTCTGTATGTGTTATTTAGAGAGCAGACAGACGTCTGAAGTAATATCTATCATGGAACCACCTGCCCAGTCACCGCACCTTAATCCTACTGAACTTCTCTGAGATGAAGAAGAACATCTCACACTAGTGAAGATGTTTGGTGAGTTTTTCAAAAGACACAGAAAAGTTTGGAGGAAACGAACTATAAAGCTGTTCCTCATGCTTTATGCAAATAAAGTGAAACATCTGGACATGTATAGATTTGTTGGTCAAAGTAAATCTTAATTCCATTACATTACTGATTTTATTAATAGAAATATACAATAGGTGGTGTGTGTGTGTGTGTGTGTGTGTGTGTGTGTGTGTGTGTGTGTGTGTGTGTGTGTGTGTGTGTGTGTGTTTGTGTAAATGCTGATCGTTTATTCTTTCTTAAGAGGTGGTTGTAGAAAAGGAATAATGTGCAGGAAAACACACTGCCAAAAAAACACAAATCATTTTTACTGTCACAAAGCTGCTACTGTAAACTGCTACCCCCCAACACACACACACACACACACACACACACACACACACACACACTCCAGAGGCGGGGCATATAAATTATAGCGAGCACTTAACTAGATGAGTAACACAAGATGAGTTGAGGAGAAGACAAACAAAAAAGAAAGTTAACTGGAACTGAAGAAGCAGAAATTAATATATTAAAAGTTTTATGCATTGTTTATTTACATTAATAATAGGGAGAGATTTTATAAAATTATTATACAATGAATATTGGAATGAGGTGGGTGTGGTAATAAACATTTGGATACACAAGTAAATAGATAGATAAACACATAAATAAAAAATAAATAAATAAATAAAATAGATACAGTACAGACCAGACCAGACAGACAGACAGACAGACAGACAGACAGACAGATAGATAGATAGATAGATAGATAGATAGATAGATAGATAGATAGATAGATAGATAGATAG
>MU551652.1:1533581-1553581 GCA_024362625.1 Silurus asotus
AGACAGACAGACAGACAGACAGATAGATAGATAGATAGATAGATAGATAGATAGATAGATAGATAGATAGATAGATAGATCTTTATTGTCATTGCATAATACAGGTTCACAGCAACAGCATTCAGTTTAGCATCTACCACAAGTGCATATAGGAGAAATTGTGCAAATTGACAAGTGCTGATAAGTATGTAAATATGTGTAAAATATTATTGCAGATGTTTACAATATATAATATGTACATTGTGCACAACTGTACAGAGGTTATACACAGCTTGCAGAATACAACACTAACACTATCCCTTTGCTGGTCCATTCTGTTTAAAGGTCTTCAGGAAATAAAAATGGTAATAAATAGTGAGAGAAACAGTGGCAGGGCAGTTGAATAGTCTTGAATGCTGATGCCACTCAAGTGCTCTGCCCCCACTGACACCTCCACAATGCTGCCCTGCTGCTGCCCTGCTGCTGCCCTGCTGCTGCTGCCTGAGCTGAGATAAAGGTCTGAAGGAAAATATTTTTCCTCCCTAAACAGCTCGTATTCAGAAGAAAGGCTTTTGTAGCCATCTCCATGACCAACTTCTCATCCCTCTCACCAAATCAGTCTACAGTCCTAGGTGTAAGGTCAGACTCCCAATTTACCCACAATGCCCTGATCAGACATCTCCAACCTTAACATCTGGGTGCAGTAAAACTAATCCATGTCTTTGTTTTCTCAAGGTTCGATCACTGCACTGAGCTCCTCATCAGGATTCCTGCCAAGGTTCTTCACACACTCCTGCTCTGCCAGGATCCTGATGAGGAATGAACATGTCGGCCCAGTTCTCCACACTCTGAATGGAGGGTGGAGTCGGGGGGATGAGTAGGAACGATGAGCCTGCTTTGTGTTTCAGTAAGCAGCTGGAGGAGATCAATGAGGAGACAAGAGAGAGATGAGAGAGGAGAGAGAGAAGAGCACACACACACAAACACACACACACACAAACACACACACACACACATGCACACACACACACACACACACAAACACACATAGTAAACTAAATTAAATTTCAAAATTGAAAGAAAGAAAGAAAGAAAGAAAGAAAGAAAGAAAGAAAGAAAGAAAGAAAGAAAGAAAGATATAAAGAGACACATCGAGTTGGATGTTAGTATTTAACACCTGTAATGTGTCTCTTCTTTACACAACTTTTATTTTCAAAATATTTGAAGGATAAAAAGACACCTTTATATTATATTATATTTTAATTATATTTGATTATATTTGATTATATTATATTATAAATATCAGCAGATGTTTTTATTTCCAGTTTGCTGTAAAATGTGTGTATAATTTGTGAGATTTTAAAAGCCAGGATCATAGAAAAAGAATGTAAATAACAATAATATTAAATCAAAACTCATTCACATTAATTAACTTTTATTTGTATTGTGTTTTTAACAATGAACATTGTCTCAAAGCAGCTTTACACAGATAATGTGGTCATCCTTTATACGTGTCTCATCCACCCCAGAACCTCTATATCTTCTTTCACTTCCACTTCTATCTCTCCCTCTGTCTCCATCTCCACCTCCTCCACTATCTTCTCCTCTATCTTCTCCTTCATAATCTTTAACTCCTTCTCCACTTCCTCCTTTAATTCCTCCTTCATCTCCTTATCATTTCCTTATCCACTTCCTTTTCTATCTCTTCCTCCTTGTTCTTCTCCACTTCCTCCTCCATCTTTTTCCTAACTCCTCCTCCATCTCCCTATCATTTGTTTATCCACTTCCTCTTTTATCTCTTCCTCTGTTTTGTTCCACCTCTTCCTCTACCTTATCTACCTCCACCTGCAGGTACTTTTCTATCTGCTCCACACAGTGATGCAACACCGACCTCAGAGGAATTAACACTTATTATCAGCTACACATTAAAACAAGCACAAAGCTCACAAATGTGTATCATCAGTGTGTTTACACACAGAACACCTCGTTGTCTGTCTATCTATCTATTTATCTATCTATCTATCTATCTATCTATCTATCTATCTATCTATCTATCTATCTATCTGTCTATCTGTCTGTCTGTCTGCCTGCCTGTCTGCCTGTCTGTCTGTCTGTCTGTCTGTCTGTCTGTCTGTCTGTCTGCCTGCCTGCCTGTCTGTCTGTCTGCCTCTCTTTTTCTCTCAAACTGTCTCTTTCCTTATCTCTGTCTCTCTGTTTATCTCTATTTCTCTCTCAGGTGTTTCTGTCTGTCTGCGTGCCTGTCTGCCTGCCTGTCTGTCTGTCTGTCTGTCTGTATGCCTGTCTGTCTGTCTGCCTGTCTGTCTATCTGCCTGCCTGTCTGTCTGTCTGTCTGTCTGTCTGTCTGTCTGTCTGCCTGCCTGCCTGTCTGTCTGTCTGCCTCTCTTTTTCTCTCAAACTGTCTCTTTCCTTATCTCTGTCTCTCTGTTTATCTCTATTTCTCTCTCAGGTGTTTTTCTCCATACAGAGTTGTGGATGATCCTCTGTTCTGACCTGCGTTCACCTCCTCGGTTTTGGTGGTCAGACTGCAGTATGAATTCACTGGTTATATCTTTTGTATCACTTCTCAAGAACCTTATACAAGCTACATGTTTATTGTTTTTGTGAATCATTTAATGATGTTCGGCAGCTAGTTATGTTTGGTTAATGATATTGTTTAATAAATTAACTAGTTACGTTCGGTGAATCATTTCAACATCGTTATTCCCCACTGTCTGAGCAGCAGTCCAATCTCGCATCATGTTTTATCAGTTCAAATGCTTTCCTTGTTTTTTTCACCCAGTGGATTTTTGCCTCTGCATTTCTGAGAAAGATTTCAGCTTTAACTTTAACAGAAGTACATTTTCCTTTGGAAATGCTGCAGTGTGTGTGTATCGGTTGTACAGCATGCGCTCGGGTTTGATCTGCTTAGATGAAGGCTGTTGCTATAGAAACCGAGACAACACATTGTCTGAGTCTTTTTGTTATTTTTTTTTTTTATATATATATATATAAAAAGCTATCTGTTTTTTATTTCCTTCATATATATAAATACACACACACACACACACACACACACACACACACACAGTATATAGTGAAGAAAGTCAACTGAACTTGTAAAATATTTGGCGTTTATTGTGCGCTGTAGCTGCTCTGTTCACTGAAGGACGCTGCTGCTGCTACAAAGTTACCAAGGTTTCTTTCTTTCTTTCTTTTTTCTTTCTTTCTTACTTTCTATATTGTTCTTGAAGTGTTTTCTTTCTTGAAACAGCAGCTCAGTGACTGCTTTCACCTAAAGACCGGATGAGTCTCTCTTTTGGTTTAAATAACATTTTCGAGAGAAAATTCTGAATTCACTAATTAAATCTAAATCTTACTTTACTTTTCATTTTTTTATTTAATTAAGTAAATTATTCCACACATTCATTTGTTAAGTATCTTATGAAATGTTATAATAATAATAATAGCTGATTATAAGCTCATGCATAATTAACGAATGAATTAATTCCTGGGGTGAAATTAGCATCGATACATAAACCTCGCTGGTGAATGTGACTCGAGGAACTGAACGCGAATTTACACACAACATGATTTTTTTGGATTTTATGGGGTTTTTATTATGTTCGATAGTCGGGGAAGAGAGGGAATGCAAAACAAAATGAATGAAGTACAAAACAAAAGGGAAAAAAAACACAAAAAAGACACCTGTGGACACCTGAATATAAGATTGCTATGTGTTTTATAAACATTTAATCTCAGTCTCCATTTGCTGTATAATAAACTCCACTCTTCTGGGTAGATGTTCCACTAGTCTTTGTGGAGATATGTGGAGATATGTGGAGTGTGTTAGTAAAGTCCGCTACTGATGTAGGTGAGAAGGTGAGGAGGTCAGGGTTCACATTCATCCCAAAGCTGTTCAACGCACATGTAAAGCAGATCTTCATGAAGCTGGCTTCGTGCACAGGGTTTGGGTCTCCTAGTTAAAGGAAATAATATGATTCTATACCATCCAAAGACGTCTGATACAATTGTGTGTCTCCAAATTTGTGGTAAGAACCATATTTGGTTGGTAAAGTCCCAATTATTTAGTCTAAATAGTGCATGTGAAGTGTTTTTTTGTTGTTGTTGTTGTTGTTGTTGTTGTTGTTGTTGTTGTTGTTCTTTTTTACACCTGAGAAGGTTGAATGCATTAAAATCGTAAAACTGACCCTTTATAACAGAGTCATTATACCATCACAAACATGTCGTCATCTAAAGTGGTGTGTTTATTGAATTTGTCTTAGCCGAGGTATTTCACTGGAGTGTTTCCCAATCTCTTCCTCTGAGACCTGTTTCTCTGCATGTGTGTGTGTTTTTCTCTAATCCAAACTCATCAGATTCCACTCGTGCTAATTACCAAGTCCTCCATGAGTGGAAATAGAGAAGGCAAAACACTGAAATGAGTTCCTCTGAAATCAGGAGTGTGGAGAAAAATAACACTTGGAGAGAAAATAGAGAAAGAAACACTGAATGAAGAACCTTCACACCAGACCTGAGTGGCTTCAGTTACACGCACCATTGACATAAGAAGAGTAACTGATACTTATTAGTATTGTAGGTTTAAATGAATGTGTTGAAACATGGCAGTAATGAATTCTGGATTGTGATTGGTCTAAAGATGATAATTAGTTTGTATCATTTTTGAAAAATGATTATTAGTATTAGTAATAATAGTATTAATGATGATGATGATGATGATGATGATGATGATGATAATGATGATGGTGATGATGATGATTGACAAATGGCACAAGGATCTCAGAGGCAAATGTAAAACAGGTAGTAAACCTCTTGGTCATGGACCGGAATCAGGTCAGGTGATCTTCAAATAGTATAAACAGGTGAGAAACATGGACCACAATCCAAACCAGGTCAAACATCAACAGGCAGTTAGAACAATAAGGTTTGATAATTTCAGATACAAACGTAAGAACTGAGTGAATGTTTCACAGTGACTGTGTGATCCAGAGGCCATGTTCTCACTCATTCATTTTCGTTTAAAAACACGTAGCTTTTTGAAAATGGTCGTTTTCAAAATGCTTTTTTTTGTCACATGAAGGAGTCTTCCCTCGACATTGACGCAACGTTTCAAAGCGACAGGCAGAAATGACGCAGGTTGAAGCGTCTTAACTTTTTTCACTCAGTACAAGTGTTTTCTGACCTTTCAGTGTGGATGAGCAACTTTTAGGAAACGGGTGAAGATGATCACGTGGACGCGGTGCGTTTTTAGACGGAAACAGCGGAGGCTCGTTATACAGAGTGTGAATATATATATATGAGTAGACCTGGGCTCAGTCAGAGGCAGATGATGACAAAATCATTATTTTATATGTATATATTCTTATTATTATTATTGATTCACTTGTTCTGATATTTCTATAGTAATATTCACTTGACAATCAGAAATGTATTATTCAATAAAATTATTTTTAGAGAGAGAGAGAGAGAGAGAGAGAGAGAGAGAGAGAGAGAGAGAGAGAGGGAGAGAGAGAGAGAGAGAGAAAGAAAAAAACTGCTGATAAACATATTTTTTTCTTTTGGTTAATGACCTTGAATAAATTAGCTAGTTAAGATTGGTTAATGATCTTTAAAAAATAGCTAGCTAAATAATCTGGTTAATGAGCTTGAATAAATTAGCTAGCTAGTTAAGAAGATTAGCTAGTTAAGTATGGTAAATCAATTTAGGATTTAATTCAACAATGTTATTCCACACTGGCTGAGCAGCAGTCCAATCTCTCTTCATGTGTCTGATTAGCCTATGCTTTATATATATATATATATATATATATATATATATATGATTATTTTCCTCATGTCTCAGGTCTTTTCATCAGTTTTCTTGTTTGAATTCCTGAACATTTTACTACATTTATTTTTACCCGGTGGATTTTCACTTCTGTATTTCTAAAGAAATTAGAGTTTTTACTGAAAAGTTCAAATGTCCAAATACGTCTGTTTGTACAGTGAATGTTGTGATACGTTATTTTCTGTAAATTACATTTTATACATGAAGCTTGAAAATTGGGTACATTTAGTTTAGTTACAGGGGAAATCTGTAAAACCCGTCCCAGCAATTTGGCATCAAACACGAGCTCGTGCCTACAGCGGGCTGAAAATAGCTCTGCTCTAAATCCGATCAGGACTGAAGAACGAGAACGTGTTATATACACACACCGATCGCTCTTAATCCGCCTCCGACCCACCCGTCCCCGTTCCCCTTCATTCACCTACATGACTAATGCAGCCGCTTGTGTACATAAACGCCGTGAGCTATTCTGAGACCCTCAGGCCACAAATCATCTCTTCTCTTGCTAAGAAACCAGGACCGGCACTCGTTCGCTTCCTCCCTCTGTTTCTCTTCCTTTTCTTCACGGTTTAAAGGGATGATGAACAGACAATTTCTGAACACACCCACGAGAGGAACTGGGTTTCAATCAGAGGTGGGAAACACTCCATTTCTTTGTGAACATCCCGTTCCACATTTAGTCTCCATTCACTAATATAATTCCCTCCACTCTTCTCGGAAGATGTTCCACTAGATTTGGTGGAGATCTGTGCTCTTTTATCTAATAGGGTGTTAGTCAAGTCAGGATGGAGGTGAGAAGGTGAGGAGGCCTAACAGTTACATCCATACTTTAAATAGGGATGGAGCTCTTTAGCAGGAGATCTTCCACAAATTTTCATCCAATGTAATGTGCTGGCATTGTGCACTATAGCATATGTTCTAACTTCTTTTTTATTCCTCAAGGCGTGAAGGTATTTTACTTCCTTCCTGTTAATGTAATTAATACTGTGAGATGAGTTGAGTGTAAATCCTGCCTCGAATAATAAATAACATCCTACTGCAGTGTGACATCACATCCAGAGTCACGAGCTGCTTTTATTTCATGTCTTTCTTCATCCTTTATGTGAATTGTTATAAAAAAAACCTCAGCCTCTTATCCAGGGGTGGGAAGTGAAAGGAAAATATAACGATGCCGCTTCCGTAGACTTTTTATACAATTGTGAGCCTCTGACTTTTTTGCCGAAGAACCACACATGGCTGAAAACTCAGGTGTCCCAAAACTTTTGCTGATGTTGTTCAGGTTGGACCTCAGCAGCTCTCGTCTGAAACGATAAACTCGTGAATGGAATAATGCACTAAATATACCATGTTTATATTAAACACATTCTAACGGAAAATAATATTCATACAAATGATGATGGGATTCGAATAAAAAAACAAAAACAAACTGTGATGAAAACTCAGACTTTTCAACGTTCACAGCGTGCGATGTGTAATTATTGAGACAATCTTCTTACAAGACTTCACCGACCGTAAAAATAACTAAGCAAATTAAATCAGCTGAAAGAAAGAAAGAAAAATGAAAGAATTCTGTATATTTAAAAGCGTTGTAGTGAAAATATAATAATTATCCAGCATGTGATGAAAGGTTTCTGTACAGTGAGAATCCACTCAGCAGCACATGGACACCTGGACATTCATCTTGTTCTCAGATCAGCAGGCAGTTATTAAACTGATGGAGATACAGAAACTGATTTGGTGAAGTGATTCATGAGGAGATGGTTATTCTTCATTCGCAGCTTGTTACTGACTTGTTGAGGAAACAACTGGGCATAAACCCATGCGGGTACAGATCACAATCTTCAGGTGATGTTCAAAGATCAAACATCAGAATGTGGTAAAAATGTGACCACAGTACCAGAGTGGTGCGAAAAACTAAAAACATCCTGTGAGCAGCAGTTCTGTGGTTTTTTAATAAGAGAGTAGTTATCTTTCCACTGATTCCTCCATGATCTATCACTGCTCCAACGATCCCACCATTCTCCTTCCACTGCTCCACTGATCCCTCATTCTCCACCACTTCCTTCATCCTCTACCACCACACAACATTTCCTCCATCATCTACTACTGCACCATGCTGCTCTCATTCTCCACTGCTTCACTGATTCCTTCATCCTTTACCACTCAATCCATCCTCTACCACTGCTCTACTGATTCCTCCATCCTCCACTACTCCATCCATCCTCTACCACTGCTTCTCTGATTCCTCCATCCTCTACTATTCCATCCTCTTCCACTGCTCTACTGATTCCTCCATCCTCCACTACTCTTTTTATTATCTACTACTGCTCCTCTGATCCCTCCATCCTCTACCACTCCAACCATCCTCTACCACTGCTCCTCTGACCCCCTCATCCTCTACTACTCCAAATATCCTCTACCATTTTTCTGATCCCTCTATCCTTCACTACTCCATCCTCTACCACTGCTCCACTGATCCCTCTATCATCTACCACTCCATCCATCTTCTACCTCTGCTCCTCTGATCCATCCATCCTCCCTCATAGACATAATTACCACTTATGTGGTAAAAGAAACCTCCACCTGATGTCCAAACTCCTGAGTCACTATTAAACTTAAATCATATCTTAAGATCTTCCTCTTCCAGCAGGACCTGAATGAACACTTCTCCTTTACAGAAACTTACTTTTCTAACTGTATTTCCTTGCAACAAAGTTTTATTCTTAGTCTGTGACCTAATAAACCAGGATCAGAACGGGTTTATTGATAAAGACTCCAAAGCACGTTTGTTGCTCTGTATAACGGGGCATCTGCCAAATGCCGTAAACGGAAATTTATAGAAACTCCAATAAACGCTTTTTACGACTGTGGTGAGCAGAAAAGCATCTCAGAACATTGAACCATTAGGTGGATGAGCTCCAACAGCAAAAGATCACGTAAGGTTAACTGTTGTTTGGCCAGAACAGGAAGTTGCTTTTATCTGATTTATCCAGTGACCAGATGCAAACCAGATGTGGGGCATCATTTCTACAGCACGCTCAGCATTTCGATATCCAGGTCAAAGAATAAGAAACGTGTACCATTAGAATCCTCAGTGAATAAAAAAATCAGTTACACAAGTGTCCACAGGTCTCACTCATGGACATGTCTCTATTCAGATATCATTATACCTGCATTGTTTGTCTTCTTGAGTTGAAGATTTTCCAGGCTGATAGAACTACTGTATGCTGTCAGCAAATGACATGACCTCATGTGTGTCCATGTTTCAAAGAAACAAAATGCAACAGCTGGTCAAATGACAGGTTTAAAATAATCACAGCTATTTGATAAAAGTCAAACTTGGAGACCACCCCATGAGGGGGGATTGATTAGACAGTGGTGAAACTGGTGTTTTTCTTTTCTTTGAGTTTATGAGTTTAAAAGACTTCTATGGTCATTGTGTCAGCAGGGAAGGCTGGTGGGGGTTGGGTGATGGTGTGAGGAATCCAACACTGAGCTCCTGGAGAGGTTTTAGAAAGTAACTGCGCAACTCTCATCATTTTCATTAGATTAGATTTGATTAGATTAGATTGGATAAGAGTAGATTAGATTCAACATTATTGTCATTGTGCAGAGTACAAGTTCAGGGCCAATGAAATGCAATTATCATTTAACCAGAGATGTAAATATCGATGTATACAAATAAATCCAATGTAAATATATAAACGCAGAAGGACATCATCTGAAAGTGACCTACACTGTACACCACTATACACTATACACTATACACCCTCATCACTATATACCATGTTTCATGTACATGAAAATGAGGTTTACAGGCCACTTGAAGAAATGAAGGTGAAAGACCTAATGAACGATGATAATTACCAACGATGCAAACACGTAAATCTCACATTAATAATGAAAATAATAAAAATGAAAAAGGTGACAAAATATCCGGTGTATCTCATGGCCATTTCCAGATGTTAGGAGATGTTAAATAGATTTGGAAATCAATGCGATGATAATAGAATTTCTGGAGAATTGAAATATAATTCTGGTTGTATATCAAGATAAAGTGCACTGTGAAGTGCTGAGGATTGTGTAGGGTGTATTTATTTATTTATTTATTTATTTATTTAGGGAGATGAATGATGAATCAGTAGGAAGATGTTTTATGAACCAGGAAGCAGGAACGGAGATCAGCAGAGCGCAGAGCAACTGCAGCAAGTACAGAAGAGATCTAAATCTGATTGGGAAAAAAATAATAATAAAACAAACCAAAAAATAAAGTTTAAAAATGAAAAGTGTTTCCTGTTAAAAGGGTTAGAAATGAGCAAGCTGGGTTTATGTTTAATGCAAACTAACACAGACAGACAGACAGACAGACAAGACAGACAGATAGATAGATAGATAGATAGATAGATAGATAGATAGATAGATAGATAGATAGATAGATAGATAGATAGATAGATAGATAGACAACTGGAGATACATATCTATCCTTGCTAAACACCATTTCTCTCTTTCTCCATTTCTCTCTCTCGCTCTCTCTCTCTCTCTCTCTCTTTCTCTCTCTCTCTCTCTCTTTCTCTCTGAATAAACTGTGATGGTGAGAACCACAAGGTTAGTTTTTTATGAAACTAAGAGTACTTATAAGTGAAAGTGGTTAACCTTCAAACAGCCTGGTTTTTACACTGCATGCTGTGGGACACTGACAGTATGAGCTGCTCGAGACACACTTCTCGTCCTCGTCTCATCACGTCACTAACGTTTCATCCCCTGCTTCAGGATCGTACCCTTTCATTCTGTGCTGTTTCTAATTTTACTGAAAACACCTGATCACTGATTATCTTTTTGCAGGATTTCACAAGTAGTGAGCCATCTATCTATCTATCTATCTATCTATCTATCTATCTATCTATCTATCTATCTATCTATCTATCTATCTATCTATATATGATGAATTTACATTAATTTTATTTATGTATTTATTTGTGTGTGTGTGTGTGTGTGTGTGTGTGTGTGTGTGTGTGTGTGTGTGTGTGTGTGTGTGTGTGTGTCTTATTTCCAGTCAGACTCTCTGAGAGAAGTGTGCACCCACACGCCACTCATGATAGCGGTCATACCAGAAGCACTAGAATACATTATTGATGGTTGTTTTGTTGCCTGGGATGAGGAGGTCTTTGGAGAGGTACAGGGTCATGAGCTCCTGGTGTGCTTACACACTGCATGTGTCCAGACACTTTGCTTGGAGCCATTGTGTCTGCAAAAATCCTGAAAAAACCTGCAGAAAAAGAAGAAGAAATGGGTCTTAGCCCAGAATCGACGCTTATACAGCAGCTCTTGATACATTAATCCATCGCTACAACAAGACTTAAACCAGAATAATGCAGTTTAGATCAGACTAAACCAGCTTCACTCCTCAGTTAAGACCAGCACAAACCAGTTTGGATCAGCACTAACCAGTTCAGACCAACACAAAGCAGTTTAGATCAACACTAACCAGTTCAGAGCAGCACAAACCAGTTTAAACCAGCGAGACACAGTTCAGACCAGCACAAACCAGTTTAGTTCAGTGCAAACTATTGCAGAAGAACTAGACAAGCAGGACAACACAGTTCAGCACAAACTGGTTCGTACAAGTAAAGAAACCAGTTCAGACCAGTACAAACCAGTTTAGACAAGTAGAAAGCTTAGACAGGAAACAAACCTGCAACCAGCACAGAAAGGAACCAAACCAGCTTTGGCCAACAGAAACCATTTTAGACTAGACAAACTCATTACAGACCAGTGGAATAGATTTCAGACCAGTACATGAACTCAGATCAACAGATATCAGCTGAGACAAACAGGAACTAACCTGAACTAGTACGAAGCACCTCAAACCAGCAGAAACCAGCTCTGACCAGCACAAACCAGATTAGACCAGCACACCATCTCAGACATCATCTTATTTTCAGCAGTAATACCTGTAGAAAAGCTCCGAAAAAACACGCTGGTCTCCTTTTATTGCCATCTTTTTACTTTAGTGTACATGTTGCACCGTCCTCAAAGAGAAACCAATCATTTCAGACAAAAGATCTTCTCAAAGGAAAAATCTAAATTCAGCCTTGTGACTTACTGCTGCGAAACATGAACAACATTCATCTGGAGTGAAAAGGAATTTCAGCTCTCTTAAGCAGGCAGCTAACAGACAGAAGCTGCAGGAGTTCAGGGCGGGAACGTAAAACTGAAATATTTATTTAGTTAGACATTTTCTCGAGTTTTGTGAGGAATAAGATATTTGGAGAAATGTGATGAAACCCCACCATGAGCTTCCTTATTCTAGAACAACACTCCATCACTTCAGATACTCCTGGATAATTTATTTACAATGAGCTAGTTTTTGATTTATTTGAAAGAAGAACACACCTTTTTTATACATTTAGTGCTACATGTCCATCCAGAGTGAGACAGCTATTGTTGAGATTTCCTAATGACCTCACTGAGCTCCAAGGAGGAGTTTTGCATGTGTTGGAACTCATATGGTGAATATGGTAATATGTGATAAATGCCTTGGGGAACAATTTGAGTTTGGAGATGAACGGGAGAAGAAAATGGGAAATAGAACAAAAAATAGCACCAGGAGGTACTCCAAACAGCTTTATCACGACCTGCAAACCGGCTTGTGGCAGTGTGTGGCCTACGGTCTGAGCACTGACAACCTCTAACGCAATACTGCTGGATACACAACATGCAGCTGTTATCACTGAGGGTGTACTCACTTTTGTTGCCAGGTATTTAGACAATAATGGCTGTGTGTTGAGTTACATTCAGAGGACTGAAAATCTGTAAAAAAAAACTGCACACTGACTACTTTAAAATATATCCAAGTTTTCATTTCTATAGTATTGTCCCTTGAGAAGATACTAAAATTGTTACTGAAATGTGAGGGGTGCACTTACTTTCGTAAGGTATTGTATATATGTTACCATAAACAGCAGCAGTAAGCATCTCAGTGGCAGCTGCTTCAGTTCCTGCTGAGAGAATTCAACAAATCCGAGCTGTCATGAGTACCGAGAGGTCGTGTAGATTCTCACAGGAAGTCCTGTCACTGGTGTGTGAAATGTGTTTCTTTACCCGGCTGCTGCTTCTGTTCCTCCGGGGCAGAGGAAAATGAGAATGATATGATCAGGAATTGGACGCTCTGCCTGTTACTGCCACGGAAACACGGATGAAACTTTCATGCGAAGCTGAAAAAGACACACACAACAGAACACTTCAGGAACCAGAGGATTCCGAGTCTGAGATGGTGTTCCAGCATTATAGAAATTTTAGAGACCATTTAATACTTGATATTTGTCCTACTGCTGCTTCTTCTAATATACAATTATCCCCATAGTAACAGATCTTTCACAGGTAATCGTACCCAGGACACCAATAGGTTTGTAAAAACGTGCTGAAAATAATCAATAATAATTACTGATTATTAACCACAGCCCAGACAGGAAAGAAACCAGCTCAGACAGGAAAGAAACCAGCTCAGACAGGAAAAACACCATCTCAGATAGAAAATATACCAACTCAGACAGGAAAAAAAGCTCAGACAGAAAATATACCGGCTCAGACAGGAAAAATACCATCTCAGACAAGACAAATACCAGCTCAGACAGGACAAATACCAGCTCAAACAGGAAATATACCAGCTCAGACAGGAAAAATACCAGCTCAGACAGGAAATATACCAGCTCAGACAGGAAAAATACCAGCTCAGACAGGAAATATACCAGCTCAGACAGGACAAATACCAGCTCAAACAGGAAATATTCCAGCTCAGACAGGACAAATACCAGCTCAGACAGGACAAATACCAGTTCAGACAGGAAATATACCAGCTCAGACAGGAGAAATACCAGCTCAGACAGGAAATATACCAGCTCAGACAGGAAATATACCAGCTCAGACAGGAAATATACCAGCTCAGACAGGTAATATACCAGCTCAGACAGGAAATATACCAGCTCAGACAGGAAATATACCAGCTCAGACAGGAGAAATACCAGCTCAGACAGGAAATATACCAGCTCAGACAGGAAATATACCAGCTCAGACAGGAAAAAACCTGTTTAAATGACCTCTCATACTGGAATCGCAAATTCTTTTTATTTAAATGACGTTTTAAAAAAGCATACGATATAGCAGCTACAAACGCTCCTTCTCTTACTGCCAGTTTTATCTTTTGAAGATATTTAGACAGTTCTGTGAGATATGATTGTTCTATTTTAGTTTGGTTTGATTACTGTTGGTCTAAAGTTGTTGTTTTTTTCTGGACTTCGAGTGTATTCTGCTGTTCTGAGCTGCTTTCCACTGATCTGTGCTGGTTGTGTATGGTCTGAGCTGGTTTGTGCTACAGTCGTCTGAACCTGTTTCTTTTACTAGAACGTGTTCATTTTGGTCCAAACTAGTGGTCTGAACTAGATTGTTTCTTGTTAAGGGTAAAACCTGTACAATGTGTAGGACTAAAAACCTGATTTGGATAGAATGTGGTTAAGTGATTTAGCTCAATGGGTAAGATGTTTGATTTTTGATTAGGAGGTTGTGAGTCAGAAATCTCATTCCCTGAATTCTTCGTGTGACGGTTGTTTTTATACAGCCAAGCTGTGCTGATGTAAACACACCTATTACATATATACAGGCATTTTCATTTCTTCCTATACTTCCTCATGAACACTTTGCAGTTTGAGAAGCTCAGCACCCTTTTGCCTGCACATCACAGCAACCTTCCTCGGTTCTCCCAGATGTGATGAAGGTTTAATGATGTTCTTGGTCGATGTGTTGCCTCATTTGCCACGTATTTATACCTCTGTAAAAACAGGACTTCAAGGTTGAACTATGTCCTGCTCCGAGTCACCAGGTGTATTAAACAATGTAAAATATTATAGGGAATTTACTCCAATATATTTTATTCGGCAATTGAGAAAAAAACTGTGTTGTGTTTGCGATTGTTGTAAATCTTTGAGAGCATTTTAGTGGAATTGTTAAAGAATTGGTTTATGAAGATAATTTATCACAGCTTGAAATGCACATATTTACCTGTGCTAATATTAGTGGACGGCACTGCATGTATATATAGATATAGATAAATATATATAAAGTTGAGTGTGTGAGGCTCAGTGTGATATACTGTACTGTATATGATTAATCTGTTTGGATGTTTTTTAACTGGGACAAAAACACACTCAAAAAAAGTGCTTTTGTGTTTCTTTTCTTTGCCGCTGGGAGGAAAAAATGGTGAAAAAATGCCTCTTGACAACATAATGGATTTTATTTGAACACAAGAGCTAGCTGGGTAAAACCAAGCGAATACAGCACAACCTTTTCTCTTTCACTTCTTTCACTTCATCTATCACCTCTAAAATAGTCACGTTACACAGTAACACAGTGCTCCCAGCGTTCCTGCACTACGGGAATGTGTCCTGGAAGTCTTCTCTTACATCGTATCAAGCACATTCGTGCCAGATCTCCGCAATGGTGTCAAAACGGTGACCTTTGAGCTGAACCTTCATCTGTGGGAAGAGGGCGAAGCCTGCAGGAGACAAATCTGGTGACGAGGGTGGGTGCGGAGGTGAGATCTAAAGACCGTGGTGACAGAGCGCATTGTTGTCCTTCTAACTTTCTGTCAACAGCATGATGATGCTTGACTATTGAATCGGACCACACGGACCAGACTTCACTTCCCCACGTGCATCAATGAGCCTCGGCCGCCCACGACACTGTAACCGCGTTCACCACTGTTCCTTCCTTGGAGCACTTTTTTTAGATTCTGACCACTGCAGACCAGGAACATCACACAAGAGCTGATCCTCGTTTAAATCCTTACGCTCGCTCAAATCCTTACGCTCCCTCAAATCCTTACGCTCGCTCAAATCCTTACGCTTGTTTTTCCTGCTTCTAATATCAACTTTGAGGACAAAATGTTCACCTGCTGCGTAATAAATAAATCCCCCCACTAACAGGTGCCATGATGAAGAGATCATCAGTGTTCTTTACTTCACCACTTATAATGTTTAATGTTATAATGTTATGTCTGATCGGTGTATATGTGTTTGGTCCACAATTGTATAGTATATTGTTGGATGCAGTCAACACAGTCTCACCCTACATCGTCACATATGGATGCTGTGGATGTTGGGTCGCACAGCGTCCACATCCGACGCCGAGGGTACCCCCTTCACGTCGCTTTTCGCCGTAGAGGGACGGGAAACCCTTCGCTTCGCTTTTTGACGCAGATGGAAGGGACCCCATTTACGGGTTAAGGTTAGGGTTTGGGTTAGGGTTAGGTTTAGGGTTGGGGTTCGGGTTGAGGTTAGGGTTAGGGTTAGGGTTAGGGTTAGGATTAGGGTTGGGTTTAGGGTTAGGGCTACGGACATCTTTAGGATTTTTCGATTTTTTAAAATTATTCCTGTACACTTATCATGATAGATAATACTTTATTCAGTGTATAGGACAGCGATCTGCTTGGAAAATTATCTTAACCGTCTGCGTCGAAAAAGCAGGGCGAAGGGAGGTACCGTCTCTCTACGTCGAAAAGCGACGCGAAGGGGGTACCCTCGGCGTCGGATGTGGACGCCGTCCAACGCCACATCCACAGCGTCGATATGTGATGCTGTGGGGTGAGACTGCCCTGATGCAGTAGCATCAAATTTAGTAAAGAACAATGAGATATGAGAGTCGATTACAGAGTTCAGGCACAAAACCGGTGCTTTACACTTGTAGTCCAAACTGCGACTGTCGCTCAGTGTTTAAGATTTTCTACTTTGGCTTGTTTTAAAAAAAAAGGTTTTGTACCATTCAGGCTTCTTGTCCAGACAGTGTTACAGTTTCTTCAAAGACGAGCCATCAGACTTATATAACAATGTATAACACATATAACAATGTTGTTACAATGTTGTTTTTATTGTACTGTATTGTATCTTTTGCACAAACGTCGTCTGCACGCATTTACTCAAAGTTTATGTCGTCATGTTTGTAGCTCTGCTGGGGTTCTAGTTTTAATTCTACACACACACACACACACACACACACACACAGGATGCTGGAACTAACAATATCACCAAATGATGCGGTATAAAATCCTAGTGAGAAAAACACCACACCTGCCCTCTGCACCACAAGCCAACTGATCCAGGCTTCACCTTCTCCACTGCTTCCTCCTCCTCCACAACCTATAAATAAAATAGCCGTCTCGGCCTCAAACTGCCATCTGTGTGTGAGCGTCTACGTTCCGAACAGCAAGCCATCCAGACGGGAGGCTGCACAGGTTTCTGGGACGTGTGATATGGATGTGAGTTTGACGTGTCTGCTAAATCCTCCAGGATGTTCTTCAACCTTCTCGTTCCTTCATCCAGCCAGATAGCGATAAAGAGGTTTGGATTCTGATTGGTCAGAAGGTGCTGAGGAATTTTCTATAACAGCAGCTTTGTCAGAAAATCACAGATTTATTATTATTATTATTATTATTATTATTATTATTATTATTATTAATAATGATGCACCCAATGTAAAACCCTATTGTTGCCATAGTAACAGCTCGCTACGTTATTGTTGCCATAGTAACAGTAAGTTTTTTTAACCATGATGAATGAGGCGACTGTTTACACGTAGCCGCTATCACGTAACCGAGAACAAGAACCGATTGCATAAGTATTTACCCCCCGTGGCTGCAGCTTTCACAGAATAAAGATATCGTGTTTACGTCAGACGATTTTTTCGCTAATTAAGATTTCTATTGCAACAAAACATTAGCATGGGAGTTTATTGCGCTCGTTTCCCCATAGCAGAATATTTTATTTTAATTTTATCGATTCGATCACATTCCACATCACAGCTTTAATAAAAAAAAAAATCTGGATTCTGAATACATTTGCAGTATTTCCATGCAGCGTCGTTGACACCTTTGATATTTAAATATTTATTATCATGTTGAGCCACTAGACATAAAACTCGGTTTTTTGCACTCGTCTGTCTCGTGTCATTTGCTCCACACCTCGTTCTTTACTTCCCTTTGTACATTACTGCATAATTACTACATGATCTTTATATGGTCACCTAATCATCACTGGATTTTTATCTCATTTATTCTCTCCTTTTTGCTTACATCAGGACCTGACTTCACTAACACCCCTGTGGATTATTACATCTCCACAAATTCTAGTGGAACATCTTCTCAGAAGAGTGAAGGTTATTATAACAGTGACTAAGGACTGAATGTGGAATGGGATGTTCAAGAAGAAGCACATACCATACAGCACATATATACAGTATTGCTATTTGCACTTTTGGTTAGATGCCAACTGCATTTCTTTGCCTCTGTACTTTGTATTCTGCACAATGACAATAAAGTTGAATCTAATTGAATCGAATGTAATCTAATTACATCATTAATCACAGAACATCTCCCTTTAGCTCGCGCTGACGTCATGCACAAGCCGCATCGTGGATCCAAGCACAGAAAATATCGAGATTACTTCCCCGTCCATCGTGTGCTTTTCTTATCAGCTTAGATGTTCAGGTTTTCTCCTCATTGTTCCGAGGCGTATTTCCTGTTTCTGTTCTGTCCTCGCGCATTTTTGTCAATTTTGAATTCTGCCTTCTTTCCACAATCAAGTCAAAGAAGAATTTTCGATTAATGAACGTCTTAGTGCTTCTCTGCACTTGTTTTCATTCTTCTCTTCTCTTTTTTTTACCTCTTCGTCAAATCAATTCCGGTCGAATATTCAGATCGGAGAATCACAGATAAAGGTCAGGGCTGAAGCTCAGACCCGAGGCTTCTTCACGTCCTTGAGTTTAATGCTCTGTATAGCTTCAGTTCAGATCACACATGATCACTGTAGTGTATACAGGACACTATCTCGCTCTGGGTCTGCAGGAAAACGTCGATCTGCACAAGAGCTTTGTTAGGAACCTTGAGAAATAGAGGTCTTTCCTCATCTTAAGATCTGAACACACATTTTATATTTACCGAGTAGCTTTGCTTAGCTAGACGGCTTTGTGTTTACGCATAATTATTTTATTGATGGTTATCAACAAAGCCCATGTGCTCAGGACGCTCAACCCTCCATCAACCCCTGACCGTTTCTCAACCCTGGATTACAACCTTCTTGTTTTTTCCATTAGAGATGCGGAAAGACATTAAATAAAAGCAGCTTGTGACTCTGGGTGTGATGTCAGACTGCAGTAGGACCAGCGCTGATGTTATTTATTATTCACGGCAGGATTTACACTCAAATCATCTCACAGTATTAATTACATTAACAGGAAGGAAGTAAAATACCTTCACGCCTTGAGGAATAAGAAAGAAGTTATGAGATACACTAAAAGTATTTGGACGCCGGACCTCTTCAGCCATATGTGGTCCTTCACCAAAGTTGTACACACAATTGTGCAGGACGTCTTTGGATGAAGTGGCATGAGATTTTCCTTCACTTAAACTAGAAGAATCAAACCTGTCCACAATGCCAGCACCATGAAGATATGCTTTACAAGAGTTGTTGATGTGTGAAAGATCTCCTGCTAATGAGCTCCAACCCTATTGAACTACTGGATGTAAACACTAACTGCACCCCAGACCTTCTCACCTTCTCACCTTCAGCACTTCACTAACACCCTTGTAGCTGAATGATTTAGTGGAACAGTGGAATCTAGTGGAACATCTTTTTAGAAGATCTCCCCTCTTTCTACCAAGTCAACCTTGTTTCTTTTTTTTTATCAGTTTATCAGCCCACCAACATCTTCTGACCAATTGGGAATTTAATCCAATTCAGTTTTATTTCTATAGAACTTGTAACAATGGATATTGTTCTAAAGCAGGACATAAAAAGGTTTTAAAGATGAATGTATATGTTTATTTACTATTAGTTTCTCCCCAATGTATGAGGCAGTGGTGACTGTGGTGAAGGAGAAACTCCCTGAGACTTCACGAGGAAGGAACCTTCAGAGGAACCAGATTTAAAAGGGAACCTCATCTACATCCTCATCCTCATCACCAAATGTCTGTTCATTTCAGTTCCATCATTATTGAGGTGCTTTATTGAGTGATAAGTGCTGAAATGTAGAACTGTTCCTGCACACTGTGATCCTTTCTTTCTTTCTTTCTTTCTTTCTTTCTTTCTTACAGTGTAAAGTTTATATTTTCTTTCTTTCTTTCTTTCTTTCT
>MU551652.1:1556081-1586081 GCA_024362625.1 Silurus asotus
ATCAATGACCTTGCAATGACCTTGTGTTGTTTTGGTTACAAAAGACTCATCGCATGTTGATCTGATGCCTGGTGGATCTCAGGGGTTCTACCTCGGAACGTTTGTTCTCATGAATATAGATTTCCACTGTGCTGGAAGATATTATTAATGACAGGCTAAAACCCTGTGATTTTTTGTGAGTAATATAAACTTTTCTCAGCATTTTAATGAGGAAGTGGACGAGGACGCAGTACAGTAGTGTGCGTGCATTTCTAAAATACAGATATCATTCCCTGTATTTACTTTAATTGCTTCCCTAAAAAAAAATTAGGAATAGTGTCATCAAAATAAAATGTATAATTGTGTAAATAATATAAGAGCGAAGGTGGAAGTTTAGTGCCTAAGGCTTTCGATCGAATGGTCATGAGTTTGAATCCCAGCCACACCAATCTGCCACTCCTGTAAATCACCCTCTAGATAAGGGCATCTACTACATGCTCTAAATGTAAATCATACAACTCGAATTATTTTGCATTTTCTCCCAGTCTTTACTTATAACACTTCCAATTTAATTCGGATTATTTGCAGCAAAATAGAATTTCAGTGAGTGCATAGTGTTTTTAAGCCAATCTGGCAACCCTGTCATTATCCGTCTCAACTACTGCAAACACAATCCCACTCCCACCCATAACTATGGGGCAGTGTGAGTCCTGCCCCTTTTAGACTTCTATTACTTCGTTTTCAAAGAAACAGTTCATGCTCTGATGCGGTCCTGGTTCTCAACCCACACTGTGCTGAGTGAACTGATACCTATTGCGTTTATATTTATCACATTTGGCAGATACCATCATCCATAACAACTTACATTTATCTCATTTCTACACACTAATAGGTGAGGAACAGGTGACCTTGGTCCAGGGCCCAGCAGTGGCAGCCTGGTGAACATGAACACTTTATTATTGGAGTTGGAGGATTGGAGGATTATTGGGCAGCTGTAAGTATTTCACAACGCCATACTTTGTAAAATAAAATGGGTTTAATTTTAAATTTGATTAGAAAATAATTAGATTTTTAATTTGATTTGGTGGTGCTAGGATTTGATAATTCCCTCCACTCTTCTGGGCAGATGTTTGTGGACATTTGTGTAACAAGGGTGTTAGTAAATCGAGGTACTGATGTAGTCAGTGTTCACAATCATTCCAAAGGTGTTCAGTAGGGATGAGATCAGAGCTCTATAGCAGGCCACTCAAGATCTTTCTCTCCATTGCATGTAAAGCAGATCTTCATGGAGCTCGCTTTGTGCACAGGGGCATCGCCATGCTGGAACAGGTTTGGGTTTTCAAGTCTGAATATTTTTATTAAACCACATCTAAAAAACATCCTTTACAATTGTGTGCCTCCAGATGTGTGGTAACAGTTTGGGGAAGAACCACAGGTCCAGGTGTCCCAATACTTCTGGCAATGTAGTTTTTGTGGTTGCATAACCAGCTGAACATCACTCTGGATGAGCTCCTGTCTTTGATCCTGTAAATTCTTTTTCCATAAGTTTGTCTTTTTTTTTTTTATCTGATTAAATCTGAGGTTGCCACATCTCCTCTACACTTTTTATTTACCTCCGCAAGCATTTTCACAATTTGGCACGTTTGGGATTTTTTTTGTCACCAAGGCCGGGACTGTTTGAAATGAGATTTTGGAATGCTCTGCCGACTGTGAAAGCTCTTTATGAAATCGTGTTTCACCTGAAGCCTGAACACGACGTTCGGCTGCGACTGCTTCATCCCGAATCTTAAAAGTTTTACAATGGAGACAAAAAAGAGCCTTTTATGGTCTGAATGGTGAAAACCTTCCAGGTATTCACTGAAAATGGATTTCTCATTATTGATCGATTGGTTGGTTGATTTATTGATTGGTTGATTTATTGATTGAGTGATTGATTCTATAAAACATCCACATTTTTCTCTTTAATCAGTGTGAAGGCTGAGATTACCCAGGCACAATACTTTCTTTTTCTTTCTTTCTGATAAAATTTTTATCTTTTGTTGTGTTTTTATTATTATTATTCATTAGAAGGTCTATTGGTAGGTCAGAGAAGTATCACAAAAAAAGAGTATAATGAAATAAATAAGAACAGAACAGAGATAGAATATGATGCATGCGCACATTAATAGATCAAAAATCAAACCAAGTTTAACACAAAAAACACCAACTGCGGCTCAGCCCAGATCAGCCTGCTTGGCTCAGCTAGGCTCGGCTAGGCTCAGCTTGGTTTGGTTTGGTTTGGTTTGGCCCGGCTCGGCCCCGCTCAGTCGCTCAGTTAGCTAGGCTTGGCTCATCTCAGCTCAGCTTGCAGTTGCTTGACTCTACAGACTCAAATCACACACAGCAAATCTGAAATTTCAGGTATGTGTATGTTTTTGGTTTTTCAGGTTGGTGTGGGTTTTTTCAGCTGAAGGAAACGACTCGACTCAGAATGTAAACACCTGCTGCGAAATCGAGAAAAAAAAAAGTCCATAGCTAGCAGATGGATAAACACTCACAGTGACCTTTGTCTTTGTCAGCTTCAGCCTTCATCATAAAAAAACCCGGACCTTTCAAGGTAAATTGGTGTGAAGTAAAATCTCCAATGTTCTCACCAGCTGAGACATCAGGTAGGTTTGGGAATAAATGTGTTCAGACCTGTTCCACAGAAAAGCTGTCAGGTTCTTTTTCTATAAAAAACAAAAATAAATTAATCACATTTGCACATTTACTCCTTTTCCTCAACAAACAGGAGACAGACAGACAGACAGACAGACAGACAGATAGATAGATAGATAGATAGATAGATAGATAGATAGATAGATAGATAGATAGATAGATAGATAGATATTTAAAACATACAAAAAACTCACAAACTAACAGTTATAAATAATTCAAATTGTGTGTTAAATAAAATTTTAATTTTATTTATTTATTTATAACTGTTGATTTAGGATTTTTTTTTTAACAAGCAAAAACAAATGAAACAATTATTACATTATACGAATAAATACTTTATACTTTACTTTTTTGCATTTAAAAATTTTTCTTTTTTATTAAACAATAAATAAATACCTTTTTTGTTCACAGGCTTCGCTGATTTCTTTACTTGTTCATTCTTGCTGAGAATGAAAATATAGAAAAAAAAAGAAAATATTGATGCACCTTTGTTTTACTTTTTAAGGATAATAGAACAAATATCACACAATAAATAAATAAATAAATAAATAATGCTGTCAATTGATTTTACAGTAATAGTACACAGTAAAACACACACACACACACACACACACACACACACACACACACACACACACACACGTGCACACACATTTTAGTGTGGACTATACACTCAGCTTATCCTGTTTCTGACTTCACCAAACGTGTTTTTCTCCCTCTGGTTCCTGCTCCTGGTCTGTGCTCAGTCTGGTCCAGTTTGTTCTCATGTTTCCTGCACGTTTGTTGTACATCTTTCTCTTATTTCTCTTTTTTTTCCTAAATTTAGGGTCAGCTCGCCCTTTCAGTAAAACTTATGAAGGATCTATGCAGGTTTCCTGAATTAAAGAAAGTGTTCCTGTAGAACTCATCTGGAGAACTTTTAAGAAGGTTTTTTTTCTCCGAAGCTGTGAAGATTGCTTTTGCGTTTTTTTTTCCATCTCCATGCGCCTGTTCTCTCACTGCTAAAAGGAAAAAAATAGTTTTTTTTATTTATATTGAAGCGTTTCTTACTCCTCAACCATTATACAGAGAAACCCATGAAAAAAGAGAAGTATTTCAAGCCCAAATGGGACCTAATGGGTCTGAAGCTTTCAGTGGGGGCTGATGGACGAGTGTGGAGGCTAACGTTAATGCTCTTCTCTTCTGTTTTCTGCAGAACTTGTCTTTAGCTCTTGCTGAATGTCTCACAGTGAAATCAGTGTAAATCTGATGGTTAGTGTTCCCCTTCAGTAACTCGAGCTGCATCAACAACGGTTTGGGAACACCTCTGTGCGTCCATGCTCTGAACCACGTGACGTCACCAGCGGAGTGATGTCACAACCAGGAAGCCATAAAAGCACATGCAGTGGAGATGTGACCATGACCTTGCATTTGGTCGATATCAGTTTAATCGAAGCACTTGGCAACCCAGCATCGAGATGTTGTTCTTACCTATCTAGGCATGGTGTGGAATTCGGCCACTATGCGGGCACAGTTGTCACTTGCTCGAGTCAAGTCTATCCTCACGGCCGTCAAGAGAAGGAGTCTTTCACTGTGAACCATTTCCTCTCAGACCTAAGGGGCCATCATGTGCTGATTTGTACAGACAACACATCTGTGGTCTATTGCATCAACCACCAGGGGGGGTCTTTGCTCTTGCCTCCTTTACAAGCTGGTACAACAGATCCTCCTGTGGGCCCAAGGGAAGCTGCTTTCACTGAGGGCAGTATACATCCCAGGGCAGTTGAACCAGAATGCAGATGCCCTTTCAAGGCAAAGGTCGTGGCCTGGGAGTGGAGGCTTCACCTGAATGTGGAAGAGCAGATATGGAGGAAGTTTTACAGAGCACAAGTAAACCTCTTTGCAACTCAAAAAAACCTCACACTGTCCCCTCTTGCTTTTTCTTAGTCCTCTTGGACTGGACACTATGGTGCAGGCGTGGTCGAAGCTATGCCTGTACACTTTTTCTCCTGTAGTGCTGCTCCCAATAGTTCTGGAGAAAGTTTGCCACGATGGAGCCCGCCTCCTTCAGGTAGCCCCGTGCTACCCATGGTTCGTTGACCTGGTAAACCTTCTCAAACACCTTCCCTGGGTGATTCCTCTGTCTTTAGGAAGGGGGCGCTTTGCTTTACTGCCACCTGGAGCTGTGGAGGCTGGGTCCTTTGTCTTGACATTAGTGGCCACTCCTGACCCTTCTGTCCTTCGACCCAGCTGTGCCCATCCACACAAGGCAGGGATTTGCCAGTCTGGCAGTTTTGTACTCTTCTTCCCAAAGTGTTGTTGATCCAACTCGAGTTCCTGAAGGGGAACATCTTTAGGTTACATATGTAACTCTGGTTCCCAGAGAGAACAAGATGATAGTCTTAACCCTAGATGTTAATGTGGTGTTGAAGTGTACAACTGGTAAATGCTGTTCATATCAGACACTCGAACACTTTCACTTGAGTCATATTGGAATTGGTGACTTGTAATGAAGAAAATGTAGTAGTATTCTTACTCAATTATGATTTTCAGGTCTTTACACCTCTGATTCTTTCCTTGTAGCACTTCCTGCGTTTGTAGCGTGGTGGTGGTGATGGTGATGTAAGGACCTTTACACCTCCTGCAGTGTGATGAGCTTCTTCTCATGCTTGGCTTTGTCAGCTGTGTTGCTTTGAAATGATTCACTTTCTTGGCCTTTGGTCACTTCTTGGCTCTGTGTGGTGTGTGTGCTGCGGTGTTCAGGTCTTTAGTGTGTCTGTGTGCTGTTTCTGACCAGGATGGAATGCGTCCCAGATCTCAACTTCTTCTATCTGTTCTCCACCTGCACTGCACTCTAGACCTTTATTCTTCAGCATATAGCTGTTTTTTAGGTGGTTTTATCAAGTCCAGGTCCAGGTGTTTTTTTTTTTTCTTTTTCTTTGTGCATTGTACAGGTCTGTGAGAAAGTATTTGCCCTATTCCTAATTCTTTATTTTTTTTTCATATTTATCACACTTGACAAACTGATAAGCCACAATAAGAGATTATATACACACACACACACACACACACACACACACACACACACACACACACACACACACACACACACTCTCTAAAGCAGGAGATATTGATCTCCAACTCCAAGCAAAGCAGATCTTTATGGATCTGACTTTGTGCACAGGGGCATCATCATGCTGGAACAGGTTTGGATCTCCTAGTTCGAGTGAAGGGAAAATTTCATGCCACAGCATCCAAAGTTGTCGGATACAATTGTAAGCCTCCAACTTTGTGGTAACAGTTTGGAGAAGAGCCACATACGGCTGAAAAAGTCAGGTGTCACAATACATTGTCCATATAGTGTGTACATGTATATACATACATCTATATATGCAAATGTATAATCTTAGAGAGTCTAAGAGATGCCCTCCATGCTCATCTCTCAGTTGAAGGTCCGTATATTTGGTACCTAAGCCTTCAGCGAGGATTTACCCAACTTAATCCACCTCTTAATACCACCACTATCACATCTTAGTTATAGAACCATCAATACTATACAAAAACCCAAAAGGAGAGGCCGACCTCTCCTCACCATGTCTAGCTTTTCTGGAAAGGTTTGCCTTGAAAATGCATTTTTAAGTATGTCTGAGACAAAATAAATTTTTCTTCCTCCGTCAGCCATTGTTAACGTTAAAAAAAGTCTAACTCAGATGTATTAATGCGTGCAAAACTACAGACGTGTTTTGAAAGTCAAACTTGGCTGTAACAGTTTCCCTCTGAACAACCAATCAGATGCTATTCTGGGCCAGCTAGAATTAAAAAATCTTATTGGTTAAAGAAACAGACCTATTGCTAATACAGTCTAAGGTACATCTGCCAGCAGTACTGATTCTGAAGGCTCTGAGTAGATTAGATTGACATGGAGGCACATAGAGGCTGAAATCTGATTGGACAAAAAAATCTACCATTCACATACTCATACTGGAAGCAGTGCAGCCAAGAGAAATGCTACCACATGAAGAGAATAAACTGTTGGGAATAAAATAATACAATGTCATGGAACTAATATTAGAATTTAGGTTGTTAATGTAGGTCAGTGCTTCTGATAGTGTTTAGGTCATCAGAGAAGGATTTACTGCCCCTGACCTCCCACCACTGTTGGTATTATACCACCACTGTATATATTATATTATATTATATTATATTATATTATATTATATTTTTTTAAACCTTTTTCATACTTTCTAAATTATATTATACTTTGAATATACTATTTTATTACTATTTTACATAAAAATGTAAAATGTAAAGAAATTTAACATTTTGAAAATGTTAATTTAAATGAATTCAAAAATATAAAAGGTGCTAGAGAACTAGAAACTGGTTGAGATTTTAAAAACTGATTGAAATTTGAATGAGATCATTAAATAGTGAATATTAAATATTACACAATGAAACCATGCAAAAACGCAGCTCTTAAATGATGACTTTAGTTATTAAGGTGGAAAAAAGATCTCCAAACCTGCCTGCCCCCCCCTTTTTTTTTTACATCACGAATAAACCATAAAAAAATACAAAATAAATATATAATGTTCGATATATTTAATTTTGACGGAGTTTAATATTTGTCCACTGTAGTGGACACCTTGCATGAAAGAGATAAATAGAACCTGTCTGACAAAGTGAAGCACGTCAAGAGACCTCAAAACGCAGCATATCATGCCATCATTTATTTTATGCCATCATGCCACATCTTTCCATCAGTTACTTCTCACACAGGACCAGGCAGGTATGGAGGTCAGGTATTCGAGCTTATGGACAATGTCGTGAGGTTGCGTTTAGTTTTGTCGGTTCAGGCGTCTGAGCTGGCATTAGGTACAATGCTGATTTCAGAACCTCTGGCTCTGGTGTTTTGTGAAGTCGTTCTGAACCTGTTCTGTTGTTTCGGTGTCCCCGTTGTCTGCATTTCTGAACTTTTTGTTCCCATTGTCCCCAAACTCAAAGCACCGCATAGGATATACACATTATAGCCACTGTTCCTGTGTTTCCACATGAAGTTCACATTTAATGTCCCTTCATGGTTGTTCAGAGACATATAAACTTGTTTCCTGAAAGACAGGACGTGTTCCCTGGCAGTGTTTTTGCAGCTGAGCGAATCACGGCCATGTTGCTGGCAAACTTCCTTCATGATCACTTTGTTGCACCTTCACTCTGTTTTCCCCGTGTTATTTTAACAAGTGTGGTGACTAGGCTTCGTTTGTTCACGAACACCGTGATTGCTTTATTTATTCAGAAGCAGAGTAGATGTTTTCACACACCTGCTTTTCTACAGCCAGCAGGACCTCCTTCACTGCACTCCAGCTCCACTCTTCAGCACACACCTTCAGCCATGATGAAGCGACAACATCTCCACGCCGAACTGGAGCTCCTGTCAAAAAAGACTCTGCTCACACTGCAACCTGGAAGTTGATCAAAACTGAGCTGCAGTTCTTCTCAGAATTGTGTAAAATATTCACTTTTCCCCCAAAATTTCTCTCGATTTAACACTTGGAGTGCAAACCGAACAGCTTTGCTTCCTTTTTTGTGAAGAAGCCAAATATCCCAAAGCCCTATTTCTGGATTTAGTTCTCTTCATTTGGAGACCACTATCTCCAACTAGGGTTGGTTTCACATCTACAGCCTAAAGATCCATAAAGCTGCTGAGCAACTCAAGAACTTTGAGAATGGATTTGGTCTGTATTGAAGATCAACAGTCTGCTACAATGACTCAGGTCCACAGATGCATTAACAGTTCTGCATTCTGTGGTTCTACATTCTACACAGCTTAGCGTTGGAGCTGTAATGAACGGACATTCAGTGTTGAGAATGAGGTTCCTCTCAAGGTTTCTTCCTCACATGGAAGGAGTTTTTCCTTCATCACGGTCTCCACTGGCTCAGTCATCAGGGACAAACTTATACTTATAAGGAATAAACTTACAGACACTAAACATATACATTCTGTTATACAACATTATAACCACTTTATCTGTGTGAAACTGCTTTGAGACAACACCCATTGTTTACGTTTCTCTATGCCACCTCCTGAAGAATCACCACAACCAAGTCACACAATCCACTACACATGCACTGTACAGTATATACTGTTTCAATAAGTTCACTATTTGTCACGTTAATGTTTTTCCTGTTCTTTTTTGGGATTTTCTTTTGCTTGTTTTGCAAATTTTCATTTCTGTATATATTTAATGTTTACTTTCATTAGTTTTAATACTATTTTATTATTCTATACATCAGCTACTTGCTTTAGATGTTCTTTAAATGTCCCAAATTATTTTCTGTGTTGTTTTTAATGCATTAGAAATACGAACTGCATTTTTCCTCATGCCAATAAAGCAAGAGAGAGAGAGAGAAAGAGTGAGAGAGAGAGAGAGAGAGAGAGGGGAGAGAAGAGAGAGAGAGAATGTAAGAGAGGGAAATAGAGACAGCATATGGAAGTGGGATTTCAAGACAAAGAGAGAAAGATGTGGAAAGAGTCAAAAATAGTGTGTGTGTGTGTGTGTGTGTGTGTGTGTGTGTGTGTGTGTGTGTGTGTGTGTGTGTGTGAGAGAGAGAGAGAGAGAGAGAGAGAGAGAGAGAGAGCAGGAGTGCACAAAACTCTGGAAAACTTCTCGATTTGTTTCTCAGGTTTGACTCTTATTCTTTAAGCTGAGGTTTGAAGGCTGCGCTGTGGAGGTGGAGTGTGAGGCTTCCAACGGTTCACGCTGTTCTTTCTCAGATGTGTGTAGAAAATAAGTTCTTTTTTTTTCCCTAAAGAAACTCAACAGAAAGAAAAAGATTTCCTGGTTTCCGGTGTCACATCGTGTCCAAATTCTCATCCGTGATATGAAATGTTTTGGACTCCTTCCAGTTTCCTTTCGCTCCATCGAATAAAACTCAAACAGAACATGTGGCCTTTTATGACCATATATGGGGATGTGGATCGCTTTGATTCCATTTATGGACATTTGACAAATACATGATAACGGTTTACAAAAACATGTTTCCATATTCTAATCTCCAATATACTGTATAAATCCCGGGTTTGATCATCTGATCTATCATACGGAACATCATTTGTGAACACCTGCCTATAAGATTGGTCTGGGCAGCTTTTTAAACATCCCATACCACAATTAGCCTCCATTTGCTCATATAATAAGCTTCACTCTTCTGGGAAGATGTTTCACCAGATTCTGTGGAGATTTGTGAAGATTCATTGAGCCACAGAGGATTTAGTGAAGTCTGTGCTGATGTAGGTTTAATGTAGTGCTCACATTCAAGCTGTTCAGTAGGGTTGGAGCTCTATAGCAGCAGATCTTCATGGAGCTGGCTTTGTGCACTGTGGATGCACAGGTGATGAAGCACAAAAATGTCTTGCTAACACATCCAAAGATGTCCTACACAATTGTGAACCTCTAACTTTGTGTAGTTTGAGGAAGAACCACACACAGGTGGAAAAGTCAGGTGTCCCAATACTTTTGTCATAATAATAAAAATAATCTAAAAAATAAAAAAAATGAGAAATGAAATTCCAGCAAAGATTTGACTCCCGACTTTAAAAACAAAACCCCCCTGACCCCTCCTGGGGAACGCAGCAGGGTGTGAGCCGATATTGAAATAAAGACTGCGTGACGCTACACACTGCAACACGTCCCACGTCGAATAGACGCTGCTCTCGAGCCTCGGAGTGATTAATGCGCTCCGTCCCTGAGTCGGCACTTTCAGTGTTTAGAAGTTTTATGTGGGCGGAGTCATTACTGCTACTACTACTACAGTGAGTATCTCTCTAGCGTTACCGTGGCAATAACATCCATCAAGCAGAACAAAAAGCTTCATATTCAGCTTCTCAATAAGTCCTCCAGAGTTTTGTTTATTATTTTCCACAACAGCAAAATGAATTTATTTCAGAAATTGTGTGCTAATTAACTAAATACTTAAATTAATGTTTCTTTGCAAATCCCAGCGATGCTAGTATAATACAGCCCCCCTGGAGCACAAAGGGTTAGGAGCCTTGCTCAAGGGCCCAAGAGTGGCAGCTTGGCGATAGTCACCTCTTCCATCAGCCTGGCTTCCACTGCTCTTTCCCAGAACTTCATGGTGTGACTGATCAACTCTATTCCCCTGTAGTTCCTGCAGGTCTGCACATCTCCCTTAATCTTAAAGATCGGTTCCAGCAAACTCCTGGTTAAAAACTGCACTGCATCTCTCCTAAACATCTCCATGCTTCTATATCATCTTCCAACCCACTTCTTACATGCTGCTCTTACTTCCTCCTTAATAATCCTATTAATTTCCTGCTTCACCATCTCCACACCATCCAACCTTCTCTCACTCATTTTCCTCATTTATCAGCTGCTCAAAATATTCCTGCCATCTTCTCAACACACTCTCCTCACTAGTCAACACATTTCCATCTCCATCTAACTTGCAGCACATCCTTCCCAGCTCGGTTCCTCTGCCTGGCCAATTATTACAAATCCTTTTCTCCTTCCTCAGTGTCCAACTTCTCCTACAGCTCCTCATATGCCTTTTCCTTGACTTCCACCACATCCCTCTTTACCTGCTGCTGCATCTCCTTGTTCTCCTTTTTTATAGGATTGGATGTAGATCTTTCAGGATTAAATTTAGATGTAATAGAATTGGATATTGATCTCTTTAAGGAATAGACATAGATCTTACAGGATTAGATGTAGATCTCTCAGGAATGGAGGTAACTTTTACAGGATTAGATGTAGATTGATCAGTATTAGACATCGATCTCTCAGGATTAGATTTTGATCTTTCAGGATTGAATTTAAATCTTATAGTATTGGATGTAGATCTCCCAGTATTAGGCGTAGATATCTCAGGATTGGATGTAGATCATTCAGGATTGGGCGTAGATATCTCAGCATTAGATGTAGGTCGTTCAGGATTGGGCGTAGATATCTCAGGATTGGATGTAGGTCGTTCAGGATTGGGCGTAGATATCTCAGCATTGGATGTAGGTTGTTCAGGATTGGGCGTAGATATCTCAGCATTGGATGTAGGTCGTTCAGGAATGGGCGTAGATATCTCAGGATTAGATGTAGGTCGTTCAGGATTGGGCGTAGATATCTCAGGATTGGATGTAGGTCGTTCAGGAATGGGCGTAGATATCTCAGGATTAGATGTAGGTCGTTCAGGATTGGGCGTAGATATCTCAGCATTGGATGTAGGTTGTTCAGGATTGGGCGTAGATATCTCAGGATTGGATGTAGGTCGTTCAGGAATGGGCGTAGATATCTCAGCATTGGATGTAGGTAGTTCAGGATTGGGCGTAGATATCTCAGGATTGGATGTAGATCATTCAGGATTGGGCGTAGATATCTCAGCATTGGATGTAGGTCGTTCAGGATTGGGCGTAGATATCTCAGGATTGGATGTAGGTCGTTCAGGATTGGGCGTAGATATCTCAGCATTGGATGTAGGTTGTTCAGGATTGGGCGTAGATATCTCAGCATTGGATGTAGGTCGTTCAGGAATGGGCGTAGATATCTCAGGATTAGATGTAGGTCGTTCAGGATTGGGCGTAGATATCTCAGGATTGGATGTAGGTCGTTCAGGAATGGGCGTAGATATCTCAGGATTAGATGTAGGTCGTTCAGGATTGGGCGTAGATATCTCAGCATTGGATGTAGGTTGTTCAGGATTGGGCGTAGATATCTCAGGATTGGATGTAGATCGTTCAGGAATGGGCGTAGATATCTCAGGATTGGATGTAGATTGTTGATTATCAGACATCAATCTCTCAGGATTGGATGTAGATCTCTCAGGATTGGATGTAGATCTCTCAGAATTGGATGTAGATATCTCTCAGGATTGGATGTAGATTTCTCAGGATTGGATGTGGATCTCTCAGGATTGGATGTAGATCTCTCAGGATTGGATGTAGATCTTTCAGGATTGGATGTAGCTCTTTCAGGATTAGCTGTAGATCTTTCATGATTGGATATAGATCTTTTAGTATCGGATGTAGATCTTTCAGCATTGGACATCTTTTTATGCTTCTGAACATAACATTGGTTTCAGACTTGTAAGAAGTTCAACACCTGGGTCATTTAATAACATCTGGTCTCGCCAGGCATTTTTTAATAGAGGAAATCCATTCTGCATTGTGTAAACTTTGCAGATGTTTTCTCCATAACATCAGAAGATCTCCAGACATTGTTCTTTCTTCCTGGTCTTCTTTCATACAAGACATGAAGCGTACAGTGATTCCCGCAGGTCCGCAACCTCCTAACGTCCTCTCATGTAGTCTCCCTACTGAGTTCACTCCACTGACAGCAAGAAGAAAAAGCTTTTACATTCCAGGCAACCAAAGAGCTCAGTTCAAAACCACACATGACTCAGGAGCTCACATCTTCCACGCTTGGAAGTCTGGGCTTGTCTCGCTCATCCTCGCTCGTCCTTTTCAGCACTGGAGTCAATCATAATAACTCCATCACACTAAGAGAAGCATGGAGGTACAGTTTCCATCATGAAGTGGATTGTTTCCTGTTACAGCACATCCTGTAGTTTATTCTTTCAATATCAACAATTCATTTATTAAAGAATTGTTCATTTGTACATTTTTTTCAATTTACAGACACATTCAGCGTCCGCAAAACAACCCATTTTCATTACAAGAGCTGTAGACTTTTTCTCCTCAGCCTCATTTTTTTTTACTTTTTGGGTTTTTTTTGTTGTGGGTTTTTTCAGAATTATTATTATTTTTATTTATTTTTTTACCCTTATATTCTATTTCTTTTTTAAATGTTGGACAGTCGTAAAAAGCATTTCGTACTCTGTATGTATGTGTATATGACAAATACAATTTTAATTTGAAATTCAAACGCATAAACTAACCAATGCTAACGTTGTGAATGCTAACGATGTTCTTTTGTTTTTCCTTTTTGCTTAACGCCATGCCAGCTTCTATAGTCATGTTCATGAAAGCCAGGTTTAGTTATACAAATATAAAACTAAACAAGATGTTTAAGATACATTTTTTCAATTAAGATCCTTTTTTAAAGTCTCAGAATGAAACAAGGGGCAGAAGTATTTCAGTTCAGCAAAATACAGAATGAGAATTTTGGGAAATTTTCCTCCTGATAATAAAAATTCATGTGTTAGTTTGGAGTGTACTTTCCGACATCGTGTGTAAATATCTCGGTCACAGCGATTCTAACAATATTCTTATTAGCAAGCGAATGAACTAGCGGTGAGGAACTCAAAGATTTTTCTGTCCTTTTTAACCAGAGCCATTTGTTAAAACTAATAATTCCTGATGTATTTTTTTTGTTGCTGTGTGAGACGTGTTATGTTGTGGAATTTTCTTTAATAGTTTCTTTTTTCTTTCACTCGATTTGACACGTGAACAAGTTGCTTGCTGTACGAGTGAACCCTGTGAACGCTGCTGCTGCTATAGAAACAATAACGTATTCAAAAACCAGCACTACTGTCAGAGTTGTTCTTCTAGAACATCAATTAACACCTTCTGGCAGAAGTGTGCCGTGATGAAGATCCCATAATGTACACTAGAAGAAATGTTTGTGGACACCTGAGAAGAAGATTGTTGTGTGATTCTTTTTGAACATTCATTTGAACATTTAGTTCCCATTTGTTGTTATGATGAGCTCCACTTTTCTGAGATGTCTAGATTTTGTGAAGATTTATTCAGATACAAGCTACAGTTAGGAAAGTCTAAAGGGGTTGGAGCTCTATAGGAGGAGAACTTTCACACAAACTCAGATCTTCATGGAGCTGGCTTTGTGCACAGGTGCATGCTGGGAAAAGTTTTGGGTCATCAAGTTCAAGTAAAGGGAAAATTTCATGTCACAAAATCCAAAGACGTCCGTTGCAACTGTATGTACAACTTTTGAGAAGGAACCACATACATCTGAAAAGTTCAAGTGTCTCAGTACTTTTGTGGAAATGGTGTGTTTTTCACTACAGGACTAAGTGAAGGTCGATCACTCAGATTCATTAAAGTAACAATACGGTATTTGGAATGAAGCAGGATTAAAGTGAAAACCTTTCCCGTCATTTTTCTGCGAGAAATCCAAATCATTCCACATCAGTGAAAACGAATGCTTGCTGAAGGTCTGATTGACAGACTTCAACTTTGAAAGGTTAGATGTTAAGTTGCTCAGAGCGTTAATCCTCCGCAGGACTCCAGGAGGCACACGCGTGGTGTTTGGAGCTCAGCAGGAACTCGGCCGATCGCTGATACCGATCGAGTCAGCGTGGATTTCAATTTGATTTTCTCGCTTTTGATTCGCCTCCTCTGTCATTCTCTCTTCCCCGTCACTCCGTTCCTATCAAACGCATTCCGTATGGCATGCTGAGAAGAAGAAGAAGAAGAAGAAGAAAAAGAAGAATGAGAAGAAGAAGAGCACAGTAATGCTCGCTTGATCAATAAGTACAAGACAGAGAACGGCAGAATGCAATTACCATCTCCCTCGCTTCCTCGCCGAGCTCTGGAGGGGACGGTAAATACACTCCCACTCCTGCTGCCAAGCTGCGTCCCCCCACGGAGCTTTTGTGAGGACCAAATGGCTTCAAAATGATAAAGAAAAGTTTTTTTTTTATCCCTTAAAAACCGGAGCTGTTTTTGGCAAAGCGTTTGCTGCTGTGATTTTGAGACTGATTGAAAGTGATTGTTCCTAATTAGCGAGAGCATCATTAAATGAAGATTGTCCTGTTCGCCCTGTTTCTTCTTATTATTTTTTTGATGTTTGTAATTTGTCGAATGCTTTTATTCAAAAGAGAAGTAAAAAAGAACAACAACAAAGAATAAAGCTTTTTGAGCAGCTGGTTCGCTTCTTTGTACTTCAATTATCTAGTTATCCGTATTCCACTGTTGACAATGTGAGGTTTCTGTGGTGTTGAATGCCAACGAGTCTGTAAGATCAAACAAACAAACTCAAGAGCTGCTGGATGGTGACTTCAGGAAACTCCGTACCTCCTACTGTCCAGCCACTTTACCAACAAAATGTCCTTCAGCTACAGGTCCAGAGCTTTAGTTCACAAGAAACATCGAACAAAAGTATTGCAATCTCTGACTTTTCCAACCATACAGTATGTGGTTCTTCTACAAACTTCTAGCATAAAGATTGAGGCACACAATTGTTTAAAGACTAGAAAACCCAAACCTCTATGAAGATACGAGTGGAAGATCTCCTGCTATAGAACCCTGTCTAACCTACATCAGTACGTGTCTTTACTAACACCCTTGTGACTGAAAGAATCTCCACAGATGTCAACATGGAAAATGGGGACAAAGCTTGGAATCTGAAAGGACAATCTTATATTCGGGAAACCACAATCTTTTGTTCATACAGTTTATGACTTTACAGAGTCTTTAACCTTAGCAGTGATGTCGTTTCATAAACTGCTGATGTCCTGAGCTTCCCTCATGTGTACAGTGAATGGTGAAAACAAAAACATCAGAGGGCAAAAACTCAGAATTGATGGGAATGCTATTAGCTGACAGAAAGGCTAATGTAACTCAAGTAACTTACTTAATGTAACTCACTTTTTACATCCATAGTGAGTAAAAAAAGCATCTCAGGACATTGAACCATGAGGCAGATTTATGAATGCATTCAAAATGTTCTCTTTTCAGTAGAATGGAAAATAAAACTGCATGAATAAACCGAGGTGTAAACAGGACCTACAAGTCATATTTGAGTAAAAATATAGATCCCTTAACTCAAAAACTACTCTATTACAAGTCACTAATTCCAATAGGACTCAAAAAAAAGTCTTCAAGTATCTGATTTTTTCAGTATTTGAGTATGTGATGTTTATTTTTATTTTGGGAAATGCAAAAAATATTTGACACTTTAACACTGCATTAACCATCAAGGAAACGAAGATCGAACAAATTGGTCAACAACAAAAAAAAGACAAAGAGTAATAAAGCGGTCTTTAAAAAAATAAATCTTTACTTAACAAATGGAACGACATGATCGCGTCCCAAAGCAAAAAAAAACATTAGAATTCAATGTACAAATCAAATGAAAGTAAATAATTGTAGATAAAGTCAAATCAAAGTTGATTTTATATCGTAAAAAAAATCTACACAACTATTTCTGTTGTGCTAAAGTGCTAAATCTGGTGCTAATTCACGGTTGGATTTGCGTTCTTCCTGTGCGAGGTTAGCGGGTGTCTATTGCTCTGATGTCACAGAGGGACATCGATTTAACATTTAATGATCGAGGGGAGTATCTGCATGTTTACAGGCAGCTCGATTGATCACATGGCGCATTAAAACGAGCCGTGTGACGACCCTGCGTGTACTTAAACAGCCACCGTTAGCATCGAGTGACAGTAGCAGAGGTCGGCGTTTTTCCCTCTTTACGTGCATTTCAACCGCTGTGTCTTTGCCTAGTGACAGTTGCTAAGCTACAACAGTTCAGTAACCTGTTGCGGAGTGGTAATAAGAGAAGAATCAATTGGCGGCCAAAATCATTTGAGTTTAGTTGCAAAGGACTCGGTTTGTTATAGACAAGTGCAATCTTTTTTTTTTTAAAGCAGTCATTTAAAGGGTTTCAGTTCAGTAGAAAAAAATGAAGGACATCTCAGTTGGGTCCTTATGAATGTTATTCTAATGCCAACAGTAAAAAAGCCAACACAGAGACAGATATTGGGCAGACATCTTTTATTTGTTCACCATTAGGCAGTAAGAGCTAGCAGACCTTCAGCCACCTTTAAATCCTTCTTCCCAACGAAAGGTAATCTTGCCATTTTACTGATTGGATGGTTGTAGGTTCAAGTCCCAGTGTCGCCAAGCTGCCGCTATTTGGGTCTTGACCAAGTTTTTTGAGGAACCAGGTTCAACAAAAGAAACTGTACATTGGCATATTTGTACTTTTTGCCAACTTGAGTCATTCAGTTTGGTCGAGTCAGAGGTCTAATGAAAGTTAAAGTGGTAGTTTAGTGCTTAAGATGTTGAACGTCTGATTCAAAGGGTTCAAATCTCAGCAACCCTCAGTTGCCGCTACTGGACCTTTTGAGTACGACCCTTAACCTGCAAATGTTCAGGTGTAGAAATGAGATCATTGTAATTTGCTCTGAACTTAGACACCTGCCAAATTCCATAAATGTTAATGCGCTAATGTTTGGCCAGACTTAATTGCTGGACGTATTGTCTGTTGAGAAGAATATTTATAATCATAACTGCTGCTATTCTGACCGCGTGTGATACCACGTCTGCGATTTCCTCGAAAGAGCAAACGTGAAATCCTTTGTGAAACCAAATCTGCCACAGAGACGTTTAAAATGACATGCGTTTGACATATACGACATATGATACATTGCGTTTTGCAACGATTTGTCGAGGTGTTTTGAGCGACACACGCGATTCAAGAGTGGAAGAAAATCACCAGAAGTTGACGAGAGATCAGGAAAACCTTCGGTGAGGACAGGTTCCAGAAGTGGCAGGAACTCTGGGGGGGACAATTTTAAAGGTGATTGTGTGTAAACATAGATAAATAAAGTACTTTCTTGTAAACAGAGCAAACCTTGTGACACCGCCTCGTATTTCTGGCATTTGGCAGAAGCCTTCATCCAGAGCAGGATTGTCTAGTCTTTTTTACAAAGGGCCAGTGTGGGTGCAGGTTTTTATTCCAACCAAACAAGGGCCACACCTGATAGTCCATCGAAAATGAAGATCTAAACGGGTTGTTTCTTTGGAATGAAAATCTCCTTCCAGAGAGACTTAAAATGATCTCTTCTGAGCAGTTGGTAGCAGCTGCTTGTCCAACATCCAACAAGTACCAAAGGCAGTCCTGTAACCACACTCAATCCTACTCAAGGGAATTAAGTGGAAGACTATTCCCTGATGTCTGTCCTCTGAAGTCCTTACATGTCCTGTGATGGCAGACTCTGTCCTAATATGTGCTGAGTGAAAGAGTACAATCGATCATGTGGGTTGAAGTGGACCAATCAATCTTTCTTAATCAACACCATCTTTCGAGAGGCTGCAGCTGTAGATGCACCAACAACCTCAGCATTTAATCCATTTTCCTCTGGACAAAGTAGCTATAATTTTCTAATGTATGGATATTATCCATTCCATAATCCTTCTTTCCTTCTCCAATCAATATATATAATTAAGATTTCAGTGTTTCTCTACAGTACATTATACACACTACATGGGATTACACGCTGAATCGCATACTTATTTATAATTCTGCATTATTTTGCTTCAGAAACAGTGTGAGTATTGTGTGTGATGAACTTCAGGAACTTGGATGATGCACTTATATGTTGGATGCTTCATGCACTTAGCAGAGGCAGGTTGCTTTAGTAGCATAGGATTGGCAGGAAGAGGGATGGGGGTCTACCAGGTGCTAATCCTTGGACCAATAATCTGTGGACATGATTATGCCTCTGTTTTATGGTGTTTGTGGTGATGTTGGGAATTAAAGGCAGATACACAGATAAGAAGTAATAGTTCTTTAAAAGTTTGGATAATTACATTTTTGAAGTTGAAGTTCATTTTTTTCCCTCTAGTAGAATCCTAAAATCCTTGAGAAAATATTTCTACAGTAGGTAGGAACCCTTAATGATCCAAAAAAATAAAAGAAAACTTTGTTTTCTGAGAGAACAAAGTTTTTTTTTTTCAGAATTTAACTTCAGAATTTAATATTAGGCTTCTTGGAAGTTCTCCAGGTGTTTTTAAGGAGTCCTAGTGCTAGTCCTAGTCTGCAAAAAATTCTACTTGGAACCCTACCAGAAAGTAAAACACTGTGGGGTTGTACAGCAAACTCTTAATTAACTCCCCTAAGAGAACAACTCAAGACCCCTTAAAGGTAATAAAACAATTGTTATTCAAGCGTTTTATTATTTATTTATTTAGTTATTTATTATGTAGGTGGAAGACGCAGTCTGCTTACATATTATAGGAGGGGCAGAAAGAGGGGTGGGGCTAACAGGTGATGACTGTTGGAACATTTATTTGTGGAGATGATTATGCTTCTGTCTTATGGAACTTGTGGTCATTTTGGGCATTACAGGCAGCAGACTTATTTTAATTAACAAACTCATTTTCTATGCTAACGCTAGCAGTGTCACTTTACATCAGTGGTTCTCAAAATGTATAGAGCGCCCCTCTAGTGGGGAATAAAAACATGACAGGTTGGGTAAAACAATTAGGGTACCTAACACAATTACACATTTATTTTCTTTATTTTTAAACTTTATGCTATTTAATGTTATTGATTTAGAACATAATATTTCATTTTTTTTATGTTTTTAACTCGAAAACTTGAAAATCCACCCCCCTGTGAAATGGCAGAAAGCTGTTTAAGAACCACTGCTTTATGTGCATTTTTTCAATACATTTTATTTGAGTTTTACTTTTTGTTTGTGTCTCATTTGAGACATTTCTTCTCAAAATGTACTGTACCTTCTCACTATAACAGTAATGTACTGTGTGCATTATGTATGTAGTAATTAATGCACTATTTTTGCCTAAGCCACTGTGCACCTTAGTGGCTGCCTCTGAGTATTTATAAGCCCAATTTGAGATAAAAACCTATTGCATCAACCCTGGTATTAGCTGTCCTGTCCACTTCTCCTCCCCCAAGCAGCAGGACTCCTGTCCTAAATCGTTGCAGTTCCTATTTTTGACCACCAGTTGAGATAATTACACTAACCTGGGTATTGAATCAGAGTAGTGAGCATCCTGACTGCTTTTTACTCGTCCACAAAGGTGAGCAAACCAACAAAACATCTGGCAAACAGCAGGATTTTCTCATAACGTTGTCAAAAACCAAAAGAACGTAACTAGGATTCGCTCACACAGACTTTATGAAATATTTACATTTATGACATTTAGCAGATTCAACTGAGCATACTAAGGTTAAGGGCCTTGCTCAAGGGCCCGGTGGGATTTTAGTCCTTGACCTTCTGATCCCCCATTTACATTATATAATTTCATTAAGTGTCTTGGCTATCAGATCTCTGCCTTCCCTCAGAAGTCACATCCAGGTGTTCCACACCAACACTGTCTGTTGTGAGTGAAATCTAACCACCTCCACCTCCACCTGTTCCCATCTCCTGTGTTATTGTTACCTCAAAACATACCGGGAGTTAATTCTTTTGCAGCACCTCTCCCGCAGGTTGTCTGATTCGGAAAAGAGACCGACACTGCCATAAAAAGCAAAGCGCAGTACGAATTGTTCTTCCTTTTCCTCTTAACTTTACATTGTGTCAGTTCGTGGACGCATTTCAAACATCGAATGTATGAAACCTGTTTTTGAAAATTCCTCACGTATAATCGGCTGTCGTTCGGAGGAAAACATTTTTAAAAGAGGCTTTTCAGATGAGCTTCGCTCTTTCATTGCCTCGTCATACAGGTGAGCTTCCTGACAGTTTATTTTCTGGCTCAGTGGAATCTTGTGAAAGAACCGTTACTCCCATCTCAGTGTGGCTTTGGATGTGCAGGTGGGAAGCTGCAACCAACAATTAACCCAGCAAGAACTCCTCCTGCTCCAGGGATTGTTAGACTCCCAATTCGTCTGGAAATCATCACCTGATTGCTACAAACGGCTCAGGGGAAAAAACTATTAAAATCACATGAGCAGATCTTAATTACAAGACTGGTCAGAGAGTACTGATTCCTCTAAACCACCACAGAGTTTCTTAATGTCCTTATCGATTCTTTAGTAGCATACAGAAGAACGTATACTGAACGATGTGTACATGCATGCTGTGTTATCACTGTTTCCTGTCAGGAGACATCTGCAGTAAGATTTGAAAAGAAGTCTCCAATGTCAACATTAAAACATACACTGATCAGCCATAACATTACGACCACCTGCCTAATATTGTGTTGGTCCCCTTCTGCAGCCAAAACAGTCGTGACCCTTCGAGCATCAACATCATGACCTTCTTCAGCAGTTTGAGCTACAGGAGTTTGTCTGTTGGATCGGACCACACGTACCAGCCTTCGTTCCTCATGTGCATCAATGATCCTCGTCCCCCACGACCCTGTCGCCGGTTCACCACTGTTCCTTCCTTGGAGCACTTTTGATACTGACCACTGCAGATCAGGAGCATCCCACAAGAGCTGCAGTGTTGGAGATGCTCTGACTCAGACGTCTAGACGTCACATTTGTCAAACTCGCTCAAATCCTTAAAGCCATTTTTCTGCTTCTAACATCAACTTTGAGGACAAAATGTTCACTTGCCGCCTAATAAATAAATCCACTGACTAACAGGTGCCATGATGAAGAAAACATCAGTGTTCTTCACTTCACCTCTCAGAATGTTATAATTTCATATGTTACTGCAAGAAACATGGAGCATGGATGCTCACTCCGTTCCGTTCCAGGAAACCCTCAGCTGACATACTGTAGAAGGTTCATCCTGCCTGTTGTTGACGATAAATAAATTGAATTGGTGATGTTTTACAACTCAAACTACTTAGTCATGTGACCCAGTCATCAGTGTCCTGTTGTGTCATGAGCCATGGTTTGGAAAGTGGTTTCTCAGTGGATAAGATGTGACCATGTTGTGCCCTTGAGCATAGCGTATTAATAAGACACTTATTTGTGAGTGTTTGGAGAAAATGATCTCGATATCCCAATGGGTAAGATGTTTAAATAATCAGAACCAACCAGCTGCTACTGTTGGGCTTTGAACTTGTGACCCTCCAATCCAGAGCCCAATGCCACAACCACTGAGGTTCCACCTTCATTAACTGAGTTCTACTGTATACACAATTAGAAGCTTAAGGTCAGTTATATCTGTGTAAAAACTCAGTTGACTGAGTCGAAGAGAAAAAATATAAAAATGTTGCTTAAAAAAATGGAAATCGAATACAGCGTTAATATGAGCCAGGAATAATAATGCTTTAATTTCATTGTGTTTATGTGTGTGTGTGTGTGTGTGTGTGTGTGTGTGTGTGTGTGTGTGTGTGTGTGTGTGTGGTGGGGGGGTGGTAATAAGGGTGGAAGGGGAAGCACTTTTCAGTCTCCATCACACATACTGGATTTTGCCTTCTGGGAATAATGTTGTATAAAACAGAAGGAAAAACAATAAAGTTCTGACACTTTGATGACACTTTGATAACACTTACATCTCAAGATCTAAAGAAAAATTTGATTCATCACCCAAATCGTATCTGTATATCGGGACACTGACGGCTAGACGTCTGGTCACATGACCACACAGTAACCACTGGCATTTATTTAATAAAACACTTCCTGATTTCCTCATCAGACACAATTCCAAACATACACTGTACGCCAAACTGTTTGTGGACACCTGACCAAAGGATTGCTATGTGCCTCTATTTGAACATCTCATTCCACACTGAGTTCCCATTTGCTGTTATAATAAACTCCACTCTTCTGGGAAGATGTTCTAGTAGATTTTGTGGAGATTCTTCAGCCACAAGGTTGATAGTAAAGTCAGATAGTGATGTAGGTGAGAAGGTGAGGAGGACTGGGGTGCAGCATTCATGTAAAGTAGATCTTCATGGAGCTGGCTTTGTGCACATGGGTCTCAAGGGAAGGGAATATTTATTTCCACTGCATCCTGAGATGTTCTGTAGAAGAACCACATCTAGCTGGAAAAGTCGGGTGTTCCAATTCTTTTGGTCCCGCTGTCTACAGCAATAAAGCCCAGTATCTGGAATCTTGTACAGTATATCGACCGGAGGTTTTGCTCATGCAGCGATGTTTAGCGTCTGTGCGTAAAATAAACAGACTGAACATCATAATGAGGCCCAAATCGGCGAACACGCCGCCTTCGGTGCCAAACCAGGCTGCTAGTCACGCTCTCGCATCCTGAAAAAATGCCCCACACTTCCTCTGACTCTGCTAAGTAGCGTAAACAAAAAAAAGCTAGTTATTGATATTCCTGCGTGAAGAATCAATTCGACACACAACGGATCGGAGAAGAAACCCGAGCTGAAGCCCGCATCTGGGTCGTAATTAGATTTCTCTACATTGGAGATTATAAAATGAGTTATTAACCACGTAACGAGCGAGCGCCAACGTGACGTGATTAAAGCTCGGCCCCGCGTTCCCTCGAACCGCGCGCTAGACGTCGACTGAATAATTTAAAAGCTCCAGCTCGATCAATTGGTGTATAAAAGACTGTATTCAGATCCAATCTATAGCTAATGTTCTAATGAATAATGAATCGTGCTGAAAATCTGATCGGTTTTTATCCACACGAGATTTCCATACTGGAACAATGAACTACTTCCTGTTTAACACATTGATTAGTTTCTATAGTGATCAGGAAACAGGAAATGGAAATGCTTTGAGAAATGTACATGCGAGAACAATGGAAGATGGAAATCTGGGGTATGGGAGCGAGGGGGGGAATAGAGTGGGGGGGGTGGAGCGGGGGGGAGATAAAGCGAAGGGGGGGCTGCTTTTCATTAATAGCTACGTTAAATTTTTACAGCTATTTTTTTTTTTCTCAAGATTATTTATTATATATTTTTATTTATTTGGAATTATTTTAAATGCATTTGTTTATTTCATTAAATTCCCAAAACTAAAAAATTAATTATTATAATTATTATAATTTTTAATTAATGAAAATATATTTGTATATTTTTTAAGAAAATATATATTATATATTTCTATTTTTATTTATTTGTTATTATTTAGAATTTATTTATTTGTTTCATTGAACTCTTCCCTCATGACTTTTACTTATTAGTTAATTATTAGTTACTTATAATTATTATAATTTTGATTTCGTTCTTTTTTTCATACACATGAGATCCAAATTTATCTCCATAAAATTATCCAAAAGTATTGGGACACCAGAATTTTCCAGCCCTATATGTTTCCTTGCCTGAACTCTTAAACACAAAGTTGTAGGCAAACATTTGTACTGGACGGGTTTTGATGCTGTGGTATGAAACTGTTCCTTCACTTGAACCAGGAGACGCAACATGTTCCAGCATGACGATGCTCCTGTACACAAACCCAGCTCCGTGATCTGCTATGCATGGGTTAGAGTGAAAGATCTCCAGCTCTAGAAGTTCTGACCTTAACCCTATTGAACACATGAAAGTGTACACTGACTGCACCCCAGACCTCCTCACCTTCTCACCTACATCACCACCTGACACTTTTGTGGCTGAACAAATCTCCACAAATTTCCACAAAATCTAGTGGAACATCTTCCCATCTTATTAAAACAGCAAATGGGATTAATTGTAGAATAATATGTGCAAAAAAAAACCACATACCAGTAAACTAAATGCCCCAAATCTCCAACTTCATCATGGAAGGAAACTCCATGATTGGAGTGGAGCATCAGGAACATCTCAGAAGCTTGTTTCCACACAAACTATAACTTTTTACATTTGAATTGATATTAATTTCTCTCCACACCACCCGCATGACCTTTATTAGTTTGTGTATTATTGTTTGTGTCTCTGTTTAGGAGCATTTACGCATAAAGCAGCAGTGGTTTATTGGTTTATTTGTTTGAGTTTGTATAAATTTTTTTTTTTTTTTTTATCGAGACATTGTGATTGTGTGATTGTGTGTTTGTGTGATTGTGTGATTGTGTGATTGTGTGTTTGTGTCGCGCAGTCATCAGGACTGTTACAGTTCATACTACAAACTACAGCCCACGGGCTACTGGTTGTACTGCAACTTTCCCCCTTTAGAGCATAATCAGGCACACGCGCGCGCGTGCGCGCACACACATCGACCACGCATTCCTGTGCAAGACCAGAACATGTTATGGACTCCGGAGGATCTGCGACTCTTCATGAACATTAACTCGGGTTGATTTGGATTTTGCGGAGAGAGAGAGAGAGAGAGAGAGAGAGAGAGAGAGAGAGAGAGAGTGTGTGTACGTACGTGCGGTTTTGCCTATCCTTTGTGAATCGCGCAGTGTGTGTGCGCGCGCGCGTGCGTGTGTGTGTGTGTGTGTGTTCTGCGCTTCACTCGGAGGAGAAGAGTGTGTGTGTGTGTGTGTGTTTGTGTGAGTGTGTGTTTGTGTGTGGGGGGGACGCGCGTTTTCTCTCGTCGATGGAGATCTGTGTTTTTTTCTCCTGATGCTCGCGGCGCGCGCAGGACCGATCAGGATGATTACTCGATTAATACAAAATCTAATAATGACGATAATAATAATGAGAGTCGCGCGCCTGGGTGAGAGAGAGAGAGTTCATGAACTTTAGTTTTGCGTTTCGCTCTTTTTCTTCTTGTCCTTTTTTTACGGTCCGTTTTCCACGTCGCGTTTCATCTCGGCCGCCGCGTTACTTTGGCGCGCGCACTATGCAGCTCGGCTCGGATCCGGCGCTCACGTGGCTTCTTTCCGGTGCGTTTGGACCCAACCGGGGGAGGCGCGGGGCCGCGCGGTCAGTCCGTGCGCGCGCCTTTTGGGCACCTTAGTAGACCGATTTTTTTTTTTACATTTTCCTATAATTTTTTTAATTATTAATATTTTATCTTCTTTATCTTTTGCTCTTTTGTTTTTGTCGGGTTTTGGTGACACTTTGAGACTTAAGACTTTGAGACGCGCGCGTGCGTCCGTCCCTGTGTGCATCCATCCGTACATCTTCATCCAGATCTGCATCGAGAGGAGAGGAGAGGAGAACTGCGGAGAAAAGAGGAGACCCAAGAAGAGGAGAAGAGGAAAGGAGAACTGAGGAGAACTGAGGAGAGGAGAGGAGAGGAGAGGAGACCTGAGGAGAATCTCTCGGGAAACCGGACGCAGCAGAAATGGGTGAGTCGTGCAAAATGATAATAAATGAATAATCAACTAATCCATTAACTACAAAAATGCTTTCGGATAAAGTGTGTGTGGTGTGTGTGTGTGTGTGTGTGTGTGTGTGTGTGTGTGTGTGCGTGCGTGTTGAGAATCCGCGGGGTTGCGTTAAAGTTATATAAATGAATATATAATTTAAATAATGATTAGCAAAAATAATTAATAATAAAAGAAAATCGTGATATCGCGCGTGCGGTCCGTTCAGTTACCAGCACCCACGACGTGACGGGCGTTCACGAGCCCCGTAGGTCTTAATAATAATCCTACTGTAGGAATCTGTGCAACACTGCATGTGTGTGTGTAAAAAAAAAATAATGATATATGTGTGTGTGTGTGTGTGTGTGTGTGTGTGTGTGTGTGTGTGTGTGTGTGTGTGTGTTCAAATGCGTGTGCGTGTGCATGTGCGTGTGAAATCCTAATGAAGAATACTTTATTAATTCTGGAGAAGTTCTTTATTTGTTTGTTCATCCTATATTTTTTTCATCATCATTATAATTATTATAATTATTATTATTTATTTTTTGCACAGGAATAACAGCCACACTATTTGTGTATTTATTTGTTTATGAGGTTATGTGGTGTGGTGGTGGTGGGGGGGGGGGGTATATGTGGGTTAGGGGGGTATTGGTTTGATGTGTTATATGAGTTTGATTCTATCACTGTTATAAAAGTGCAAAAAGTAATTCGATTTTTAATGAAATTGTTGTTATTATTATTATTATTATGTAATAATAATAATAATAATAATAATAATATGCCTGGTGCTGCTGTGTGTTGAACTGTTGCAGTGTTTTCAGTGGACTCAGTGTCTTGAGAACATGGCAGCCACTGTGAAAGCTCAGGTGTGGGTGGCTTAGCCATTCTGACTCGGTCGTGCATGATGGGAATTTGTGGGTTTGGAGCTGAGCTGGACACTGACGGATTTATTTCAATATATTTATTTATTTAAAGTGTGTGTTTTTCTCTCTCTCTTTCTTCTTCTTCTTCCTCCTCTTCAGTGTAGGCAGCATTAGAGTACAGCCGAATCCTCCCTGAGAGCAGAGTGGAATATTAGATGTGCTGGTTCTACAGTGTCTTTCTGAATTTTCCAGTATGTTTAATTAAATGAGATGATAAAGGCGAGAAGGCGAGAGAGATTTATTAACAGGTGGGAAGCGTAGTAGAGGCAGCTTTAAGCTCCCTGGCACTTCAGCTCCAATTTCAGCTCACTCTGAGCACCTTTAGTCCATCTGTAGAGAGAACCTTGAGGAGCCTGAGGCTTCATCCTCTAATCCACTCGTCTACCCAAGCGCCTTTTCCTGCTGGTGTTTAATGGAGCTCAGACGATCTCGTAGGCTTTTCAGATGTCTCAGTGTTGTTCTCTCGTGCACGAGTACTATCGCTGACCGATTATTAAATCACCTGTTGGGAAGAAGGGGGCGGGGCTAGATAGACTAAAAAACAGGAAGCTATGGGTTAGCTGTAGCTGCTTACATTCAGTCAAAATGATTCATGGCCGCGGTGGTTTGCACATCCGTAGTAAATGACTGTAAGGAAATTATTATCCGCGTAAAGTTATTCTAAAATAAAATATATCAGCTGTACATGCATGTGCTCTGTGTCTTGAACAGCGATGGAGATATGTTGTGCAAGTATCACTGTTCATGGATTAATAGGTTTTATTGTTTATTATACTCTGGTCAGTGTGAATGCTGGATTGTGTGATTGACTGGAAAGAGTTTAGAGCATTGAACACACAGGTAGTTGCATCAGCGTAACCATTGTAACATCCAGTTCAATCCAGAGTGAGACAGCTATTGTTCTAAAGACCTTACTGAGCTCTGGTGTGGTAGAACTTACATGGTGAACACGGTGATTTTGATAAACGTCTCGAAGCACCATATTAATTTGTTTAGAAGAAAAAATGAGAATTCGAACGGAAAAAAGGAGTTAACTCCAACAACTTCACAGTAAGTTGCAGCACAAGTACATCATTTATTAAAACTTATGTAAATAAATGTCATATTCTGGCACTTCTTTATCTGTTTGTGATTCGGAACAGCAGAAGTGTAGATGTAATGAGGCGAAAATAAAATGCGTTAGGAAAATGAAGCATTATTTTGATAAATTCAGTCGGTTTTGCTTTGCAAACATCAACAACAGCTTCAACTCCTCAATGCAGGGAGCTGTCCATGGTACTGTACAAAGTGGTAATTCATGGCTCATCCAATAATCCTATCATTTTCATGTCATAATTTTAAAAAGATTAATATGTGCTTTTTGAACATCCCACTTCACATTGAGTCCACATTTGCTCTTAGAATAACCTCCACTCTTCTAAAAGGATGTTCCTCTAGATTCTGTGGAGATTTGTGGAGATTTAATCAGCCACCAGGGTGTTAGTGAAGTCAGCTACTGATGTAGGTGAGGTGAGGAAGCCTGGTTGGAGTAAATGTTTACATTCATTAGTTCAATAGGAATGGAGATCTATAGCAGGAGATCTTCCACTCCAGCCCATGTAAAGCAGATCTTCATTGAGTTGACTTTGTGCACTGGAGCATTGTCATGCTGGAACAGGTTTGGATCTCCAAGTGGAAAGAAAATTCCATCACCCAGAGACATCCAATTCAATTGTGTGAGTCTCACAAATGGCTGGAAAAGTCACACCTCGGCTGGAAAAGTCAGCTTTCCGATTATTTTTTCTTAATATTGCATAGTTGCCTTTAGCATCAAACACCTCTGTGAGTTCTTGTTAACTTTAGAGCAGTTTCCTTGCCATTTTAGTGAACATCCACACATTTTTTAATCTGTCCCAGCCTGAGGATCGTCTGTCATCCATGTTCCCAGTGAACGAGCTGTTACTATAGAAACAGTCACGTATAAACCCATCAGAGCCGCCGTTATAGAAAACGAATCACGCTCCGACCAATCACAATCCAGAATCCCAACAGCGCTGTGGTTTAGCTTTATTGGGACATCTAATAATTTATCTCCACACACATATACACACACACACACACACACACACACATACACACACACACACACACACACACACACACACATATCCTTCACTGGTATTCCCATCAGGATTGCTGTCAGCTTCCTCATACATCATTGTTAGCGTTCTGCATCCATGGCAGATGTTAACTCACAGCTTCGCAATCCTGAACACAACACGTGTCTTTAATATTCACATAGAAAAAAGAATTTCGTTATTAATTCTTTGTCATTTTAAGATTTTTTTAATTCACAGGAAGAAAGAAAAATCAGTAGTTGTTTTTTTTTTTTTTTAAGAAAAACTTTTCCTGCATTTTTCTGAAAAGTCCTGGTTCTTTACAGGATTTATTTATTTATTTATTTAAAAACCGAGACACGCTACAGGTGCGATGCGAAGTTGCTTTTATTTTTAAATAGATTTCATCCGTTTTAAAAAAACCCAAACCTTTTAGTGATGTCAGGAGTTCAAGTATCGATTTCACCGTCAGCGAACTCTTCAGAGAAATCCTTCGACAGAAAAAGTTCACATTCTGATCGAGTTTGAATTTTATTCAGTACAAAATAAAT